>PVHP010006071.1:32500-62144 GCA_004024765.1 Zapus hudsonius
CTCTCAAATAAATAAATTTAAAAAAATATCCCCTCTGAGTTTAGAGGCTTTGTCTTATTCATACAATCCAGTGCCTGGAATATGACATGAGCTTTAATAAAAATTTCCTATACACATGATAGATGAATGAATAAGCTGCAATAACTCAGAAGTTAAGCCAAAAAAGTAATCAATGGTGGTCAGTGGCTACATGATTTATTTTTTCATGGACCATATACCATTCCAAATGACAATATCTACAAACTCATTTTCCCTACTTAAGGCCCTCCAAACAAAACCAAACTAGTACTCTTCTAAATAAGTGAATGGATACATTTAAATATCTCCGTTACAAGCAGATACCATGATGTAATTCATAATTTGAAAATTTGAAGAGAAAATGATTAATCTATTTACAGTATTTTATAATAAACACAGCTCTCTTTATCTGCTGTGGCATGTGTATTATTCATCATCTATTTTAGCCATTAGGAAGGGAGGTCTGAAGAGCTGGATGTCAATCACCTGCTCAGGAGCCACCAAGTAGCAGAACCCACCTTGAACCCAGCTTTTCCAGATCTAAACAAGGTAATTTATTTAAGGCTTACCTGATTTGAAGACATCTTCTAAAAACATTTACTTGAAGAAAAGAATTCTGTAAGTTAGGGGGAAATTAGCTCATAATAAAGCATTAGTTTTTATTTTCAAGTTGGTACAAAGCTCCAACATTCAGCCTTCTGACACCACTTGAATATTTAATGTATTAGTCTTGTACAGAGGCTTAAAAATCTTAGAACTTTTATCTGAGTCTGAAGGAAGATTTTTTTGTCTTGAGAATATTCATGTGTCCCAGGCATTCTGTCATTCACTGGCACAGAAATCTCCAATACAATTACCTTTATCCTCACAGCATAAAGTGAATTTTAGATAATTCATTTCTAGGCCAGAGGTAAGAGCTTTATATGTAGTTGTGATGTTTTGCGCTGTGACCATGAAAAGTCATGCCATTCTGATTTGTGATTACCTTTTAACTCTGTGTTCTTGAAAGAGAAAGATTACAGCATGTACCCACAGCAGTTTTTCAGGTTTAGAGGGGGGAAAATAATGACACGTTTAGTTACTTTATTTAAAGGGCAAAATGAAAATAGAAAATTGCCACAAAAGGCAGAGTTTAAAACAAGGTTTTCAATGATCTGCGTCCCATTCATAATAGAATGGTACATTTTGCCTAAACATATTTTAAATTTCCCGTAGTATAAATATGCCTGATCCTTATCACCCTGAAGAAGGCAAATAAACAATAATGAAAATGGGAAAGGAAGACCTTTGGCTGACAGTCACTGACAAGCACTGTTTTTGCTTTTACCTGAAGGATGGTAGAGATGCAAACACACCTTTCTGAGCTGGGATTAAAATGAGACAAAAAGTCTGTTTCAGGTACCTTCTCATTACTAGGACAAAGCACCTTACCAAAATCAGCCTAAATTAAAAAAATGTTTGCTTCAGTTTACAGTTCAAAGGAATGTTTCATCATGGTGGCGAAGGAATGGCAGAGCAGGCAGCTTGGTCATAGCATCTTGTCATATCAGCTCAGAGGAAGCAGCAAGAGTGAGCTTCTAGTGAGCACTCAGTCAGACTATACTAATAAACCTCAAGATCCAGCCCAGTAATACACCTCCTCCAGTGGGGCTCCACCAGCTGGGGATTGAGTATGAAGCTTAATCATAAACACATGAGACTGTGGAGGACATTTCACGGTTAAACCACAATGTCCCAGGTCTGAGACTGGATCCACTTCAGGCTAGCATGATCTTGGAATATGGCACTAAAACCCCAGCCATTACTGTTAACAATTTCTTCAGAACATGTATCACCTAATATAAATGCAAAATTTCTGCCTTGAAGGAACTGACAACTTAGTATTAGGGAGACCCAGACAACTAAAGCACAGTTTACTAAGTGTTCAAAATTCATATCTGCAAAAAGTAATAGAACAGCATGATAAGTGTGGTGTAGACACAGCCAGGGAGGCTCAGGAACCAGCAAAACAGCAATATGGGAACTAATCAAAAAAGATGAAAAGAAGGTAGTCAAATTCTAAAGACAAGAAAATACAATCCAAACTGAAAAAGCTACATATTAACAAATGTAGATCCCTGACAGAACATGAAGAATTTGGGGTGATGAGGAGGTTTGGTGTGAATACGAACCAGGGTAATTGGGAGGCAAGCAAAAAAATGATGCCAGAAAATTTGGGAGGTGTTAAAATGTAGAAAGTTGAGGGCTGGAGAGATGGCTCAGCGGTTAAGGCACTTGCCTCCAGTGTCTAAGGCCATGGGTTCAATTCCCCAGGACCCACATAAGCCAGACCCACAAGGTGGTGGCCCTGGTGCATTCTCATTCTCTCTCTCTCTCTCTCTCTCTCTCTCTCTCTCTCTCTCTCTCTCTCTCTCTGTATCTCTCTGCTTGAAAATGAATAAATAAAATATTTTTAAAAATGTAGAAAGTTGATACTCAAATAAGGTTTATATTTTATCGTTAAGTGCTGAAGATCATCAGTAACACTTGACAAACATTAGAACGAGTGATACAGTTGATTAATACTTGATACTCTAAAATGTGGCCGGTGAACATGGTTTAAGTTTAGAGAGACAAACTAAAAAATACTGACCTGTGAAAAAGTCAAAGACCTAACAACAAAGCTGGCTATCGAGAAAGCCTGGAAGTGTGGAAGGTACTGACTTGATATGTGACAGTGAATGATATAAATGATATCTAGTCAGTGATAAGAACAATGTCTAGAATGAACTACTCTTTTTAACCCATAGTTGTAAAACAAAAAAAAAATCAACTTAAGGAATAAAGAGTAAGATAATTTTGGAAACAGGAAAATGAAAACTTTGGCTTATAGGGCTTGTGCTTAGAATGGCAATGGTAAAAGTAAGTGGAAATAGGCATCAGAGTTACATAATGATCTGTATCTCTGGGGAAGTTTGTAGCTGAAATGTAGAGTTCAGAATTATATGTAAATAATATTGCCCAACAGAAATCTATAAAGTGTAAGATAAATTATTAATAAATCCTGTTAGGATATTTTTATTTCTCAGAGAATGCCATTACTGCTGCATCAAAATAATCTCCATTGGGCTGTAGATTTTTTCCTATGTTGTCTTCAATGAGTTCATCTATGAGTTTTCATTTTACAGTTTACGTAGTTTGTGATCCATTTTGGGGTGAATTTTTGGGGGAGATATAAGGTTCATATCTAGGTTCATTTTGTTATTTTCTGTGCTCAGTGTTATAACACCATTTGTCTATCATACTTCTATTATACATCTTTCTTCCTTACTCTAATTTCATTCAGATTTTCTCTTCTGTAATGTCAAGAGAATTAAGAGAAAAGTCACAGACTAGGAGATAATATTTGCAAAAGATTCAGGCAAAGTACTTTTACCCAAAATATACAAAGAACTATTAAAAATTAACAATATGAAGACATAAAGCTTTAGACACCTCACCAAAGAAGATGTATAGATGGCCAGTGACTACAAAAATGTATTTCATATCATAAGGCTTTGTCAATAAGGAAATTAAAAACACAACAATGAGATACCGTTACACAACAATTAGAATTGCCAAAATTCAGAACACTGTCCACACAAATGCTGGGAAAAATGAGAAGAACCAAGAATTCTCACTCATTGCTAGTAGAAATATGAACTCACATAGCCACCTTGAAAGACAGCTTGGAAATTTCTTACAAAATAAACATTTTTTACATGCAATTCAGCAAGTATAATCCTTGTATTTATTCAAAGGGGCTGGAAACTAAGGTCTTCACACACACACACACACACACACACACAAAAAAAAAAAAACAAACCTGGATGTTTATAGCAGGTTTATTTGTAATTGCTAATTAAGTAAGTTAAGTAAACAAGTTGCCCTCTAGTAGGTGAATGGATCAACCTTTACACATAGTCAATGTAATATTATTCAGTGCTAAAATGAAATCTGCTAACAAGACAGAAAAAGAAATGAATGAAACACTACTAAGTAGAAGAAGTCGATCAAGAGGCTACATAAAGCTGGGTGTTGTGAGACACTCCTGTAATCTCAGCACTCAGGAAGCTGAGACAGGAGGGTCAAGAATTTGAGGTCAGCCTAGGGTACTTCACAAGAACTTGTCTCAAAAAACAAAAAAGCAACAAACAAAAAGTGCACATATTGTATGACCCTATCATTATAGTGGAGATGCATATTTGGAAAAGGCAAAAATGAAGACATTAGAAACAGCATTGGTCAGAGCACAAAGGATTTTAGATCATTTAAGCTAACTTGTGTGATACTATAATGCTGAAAACATGAAAAAAATTTAAATTAAAATTTCCAAACCTTTAGAAAGCACACTACCTTTAGTAGTGTGATACTACAAGTGAATACACATAAACTACTGACCATGGTTGATAAAAAAAGTGTCCATGTAGATTCACTGGTTATAACAAATTCATGACTCTTGTAAGAAACATAGATAATGGGGAGATACTGATACCAGGGGCAGCTATGCACAGGTGGGTGCAGGAGATACATGGGAAACGTGTGACTTTCACTCAGGTATTCTGTGAACCAACAACTGCTGTAAACATGGAAGTATATTAAAAATAAAAGAGGAGAGATGAAGATTAAGGAAAGACCCTTAGAAAACCCCAATATGTAGAAAGTAGAAAGAAAGAAGAGCCCAGAGGACTAAAAGACATTCCAGTAGTAGGGACCAAAGTAGGGAGACATGACCACACGGGAGCCCAACAGTGAGAGAATTCTCCAAGGTAAATAAATGACACAAAATGCATTTCTGTTATTTTACATGTGCCATCAAATGCTAACTTAAGTATCAGGCATGCAAAGATAGAATATAATCTCAGTTATGAATGAATGATTTAAAAATAGGCATATGATAATTAAAATGTGATACAAAATGCATGCCAGAATAATTAACATGGATCAAATATCAATATAATGATTCATGCTACTAACATGAAAATTATCTGAAAGAAGAGAATTCTGAAAAGTTATAAGCAAATTGAATAACATATATGTAAATATTAATTGGATGTAAATATAAACAATATGTAAATATAATTAAGACAAAAATGTAAATAGAATGTAAATAGATACTGTGATGGTTAAATTTAATAATCCATAGTAATCTTGGGCAGATCTCTGAGCTTGCCTGCATGAAGGATTGACAAAATCCTTTTGGGATTTTGGAGAAGGGAGGAGTTCCCTTCTCCAGAGTGAGCCCTTCCCCCAATGGGTGGGCCTTCCAGAAGAGGACTAAATATAAGGAAGCTTGAGGGGAAGGAGATGCTCTTCCTTCCTCCCCTGGCTGCTGGTGCTGGTTTGTGACCTGTATTCGCATCCTGCTCTCCTACCCTTCCTGGGCATTGGAACCCAGTTTCCTCGGCCTCACATAGTGGACTGAAGAGCCACCACTCCCCAGGGAGCCATCAGGCCTTCTGGGCTGGATTGGGACTACTGAGGCATCCAGCCATGTGGACTGAACAGCTACTGGTTTTGTTCACCTGTGGACCTGCAGACTGCTATTATTGGACTGCTGTAAGCTACCCCAATAAATTCCCTTTTACTGTAATCCATTCTATCAACTCTTGTTTCCTCTAGAGAACCCTGACTAATACAGATACCAAAAATTATTAGAAGAAAATACTAATCATGAAAATATAAAATATAAAAAATGAAATATATAAAATGTAAAATGTAAAAGAAAAAACTAATCATGACATTGACAGATCTATAATTGTTATGGGATCCCTCTAACATCTGATAGTTCAAATAGAAAAAAAACTAGTAATGTTGTTGAGGAGATTGTTAACACAATCCACAAACTTAATCTTACAGTCACCTAGGACCGCTGCACCTAACAAACAAAAACTGACAGTACAGTTACACAAAGTGACCATACAAAAGTTACAAAGGGAATATCAGTATATCTCAAAGGGTCCAAATTAAACTGAATAATATTCTTGTTGGCCTAAGAAATAACAAAAATCTTTAAACACTCGCAAGATGCACCTTTAAAGCTTTTCTTCATTGTATAAACAAAGTCAAAGCTCAAGTAAACAACCAATAGAATCTTCTAAACTTTACAAATTAGATGATAAACAATTTAGGGAAGGAATTAAATATCCAAGCATGTTGGAAAAGTTATTAGTTCTTGGAATTCCAACTTCCCTTTCAGCATATTTATGCATCTTTTTATCTCTGTGTTTAGTGACTTATAATAAAATATTTTAAAATGAAAGATGTATATGCTTTAACAAAAATTAGAGTATATCTTCCATTGATAAAAATATATAAAAAGATCTAATATGTTAGTGGATATTTTTCTTCTTTTTGTAGTATGGTGTGAGTATGTGAGTGTGTGTGTTACAGAGAGAAAGAGAGAGATTCAGTGTATGTACTGCTGAGGGGCTCTATGTCCTCATCTCTAGTGCTCAGAAGAGAATAGGTGTCCTCCGTCACCGACCCCGGCAATTCTCCATTCTCCACTCTCACAGGATTGAGGTCACAGTAATGTGTGGCCACACTCAGATGTGTATGTGGGTTCTGAAAATTCAAACTCAGGTGGTCTCTGGCCATTTAGCTTCAGTAGGAAGCACACTTCACCATGTAGCCATCTACCCAGACTACTATGTGGATTTAGATCTATCACTCACTCCTCCTAAATGTATCATGAAATAGATATGCAGACACTGTTATACTGGGTGAACTAGCTGGCTTTGAATCTGCACCTGAGTCAGTAGACCCCATGAGATGGAACACTCATGACCTTGAGCACGTCTCATCACCACAGATGCCATTTCCATGAAAAAGCTGACATCATCATTTTCCTAGGCCATGAACATATATTCAAAGCAAAAATACAACCTGCCATAAATTGCTTATTAAAGTTCCTGGTTCATTTCACTAAAAGTGAATTATAGCTGGTTTCTGACCCAATGCTTTTAATTTACAGCCCAGTATATTTAAAAATATTTTACCTCAAATCAGATTTTTATTGCCTATTACTCTGCCTTGTGATTCAACTACATATTCATGCTTTTTGACATTTTTTTCTATTAGTTTTTCTTTGCCTTCTTAGAATTTAAAAATTGGTTTTGTGTGATTTTTTTACCTTTACATTGTGAAGAAGTTTAAATATAGAGAATAATATAAACCCCGTGTTCCCATCAATCAGTTTAAATATGACCTTAATACATATCATACATAATCTCTTCACACATACTTCTATCAAATTACTCTTCTACCCTCTGTAAGTTAATTTAAAGCAAATCCAATGAAATACATTTCTTTATTTATAAATATTTCCATGATAGCTCCACAAGTAAGTAACATTTAATATAAGCACAATACTATCATCACTAAAATTTAGTTTCATTTTTTGTTCCTAATCTCTTGAGATGATTGCATTATCAAACTTTCATATTTTTCTAATATTTACATGGAAGATTGAAAATTTCCCAACAAGAATGGCTTTTAGCTTAATACTAAAAGTTGATGTATGTCATATTTTCATTATACTCAACACAAAATAGAACTCTTAATTTTTGTCTAGCCCATTCTTTAAGCCATAGGTTAATCTAAAATATATGGTTAGTATTCTAAAATCTAGAGATTATGTTGCTATGGTTTTAAGTTTGTAGTTTCACTATAACCAAATGACATATTCTTCAAAATATTGGTTTTTTAAAATCTCTTGAAACTTCTACTTTGGAGTACAACATATACTTGAGACATTAATTTGAAAATTGTAAGTACCAAATGACTCAAACATTTAAACAATATAGTTAATTTAATGAGTAAATATTCTGGCAATACTGGGAAAAGGTTTATTCTGCAACTGTTCAGCAAAGTGATCTATTGATATCAGTTATATCAATAATGTTAACCATGTCATTCCTGTTATCTATATAGCATTACTGATTTTGTTTTCTGCTGCTTCTATCAATTTCTCCTAGTGCAGTTGATTCTGTGATAGCCAAACAAGTTCCTCTTCCACAAGAAAAGACTCAGTTCCACAGGTTTAGAGAGCAATAAGAGGACATCTTAGCTGTCAGCCTCCTTCAGAGACCTTATCTGAGTTATTCACATCCAATAAATGATCTGCATGGGGATAGTAAAGACTTCCCTCCTTGCCCACACCTGGAAAAGGCTCAAGGAATCATCTTATTTTCAAAATTCTCATAAGAAAAGGTTAAGAATGCAATACATCTCCATGAACAAGTTTCTTCTTTCTCTTTTCTACAGCTCTGGAGCTAGTCGGCTGCCCAGCAAACTGGAGGCATGGTCCACTCCAGTTCAGTGTCTGCTTCCAGAGACCCCAAACTGTGGCTATTGGTGCCAGGGGTTGTTTTAATCAATGTAGCCAGGGGGATAAGACTGTGAATCTCAATTAATTACCTGTCACCCCACTAACAATGAGAACAACTATCCATGGTTAAGAAAGACTGTCAAGGAACAGGTCAACTTTTTAACCTAATAGTGTTAAACTCCAGTGGTATCTTGGTAGAAAGTAATTTTTCTGTGGATGAAATAGATACAACCTTTGAAAAAGAAAATATATCAATTCTAAAGACATTACTTACTGTTAACTTCAATTGACATTTTGGAGGAAAAAAATGTTTTCTTTGGAAACTGATAGCAAATATCCAGCATTTAAAAGCTAAATTATAAAAAAAAAAAGTGGGGGGGGCTGGAGAGATGGCTCGGTGGGTAAGGCACTTGCCTCCAGTGCCTAAGGCCCCAGGTTCAATTCCCCAGGACCCACATAAGCCAGACCCACAAGGTGGTGGCCCTGGTGCATTCTCATTCTCTCTCTCTCTCTCTCTCTCTCTCTCTCTCTCTCTGCTTGAAATTGAATAAATAAAATATTTTTTAAAAATGGGGGAATTTGTTGCTTTCTTACAGAAAGTTCTCTTTTCTATAATTAAAATGGAAGAGGAAGTTGAGGAATAGTCCCAGGATTCAATTTTAAAGGCAACCAAAATCCAGAGAAGGTTGAATTCAGAGCCAAGACAAGGCATTAATGTCAAGGTTGGGACCTGATTAGGAAAAAGTAAAAACTCCAAATTCAGTGTTTCAATTCACCAGTCGCATCTGAGCCTTCAATGGTGAGCTGGTAATGGTCTAGAATTTCCCTTTGCATGAAGAAAACTGCCTGATGGTGGTGGAGTCCTAGAATAAAGATCCTGACTCTTAAGAATCACTTATAACCAAGAGTGTCCAGCCCCTGCCTTAGCTGCTGCTGCTTCTCAGGCTGCTGCTTCTGCAGTGTCTGCTGAGGCAAGCACTCATCGGGTGTTTTATTGAACAGCAAAAAGAGCAATAAGTGAGTGAGTAGAGTGAGAAATTAGCATTTTGCAAAGAAGGCAACATAGGAGTGAGGGACAAAGAACATTGATTCCCAAAATTTCCCTAAACATTTGTTCAAAGGAAGGGACTTAGGAGCAGAACCAGTGAACTTGTTGCTCCAGAACACACACACACACACACACACACACACACACACACACACACACACACACACACACCATTTACCAATTTACAGATGTCATTACTCTAAACCCACCTATTGCTTTCAACATTCTTGTGGGTAATTTGTGGCTTTCAGTGGGGTAATCAACATATCTCTCCCCTGCATTGTTCAGGCCAGGAGTACAACCAGGTCATGGAGGAGAGAAAACATGGAGCTTACTGTCACATCAGTGTGTCCAACATCCCTTGTAAATATTGATCACCCAATGCTGTTAAGAGCATAGGCAATTAAAGGCATATGAAACCTGATGGCATTGTTCTAAGCAGGTTGATTACATGGCTGTAAACTAACTTCAGAATATAGGATTAGTTTTGTTAGCAATTTAACAGAAAAAAAAAGGATTCCACAGAAATGTTCTCAGAAATGTTATCTGTAAGGTTCTGTAATGGTTAAATTTTGATGTCAACTTGACCTTTCAAGTAACCTTGGGTGGGTCTCTGAAGATGTTTACAGGAAGGCAACCTCTCAGTAGGGGGCAAGATGTAAGGAAGCTCAAAGGAGGTAGAAGTAAACATCCTTTCCTGTGTTGGCAGTGCAGGAAGAAAATTCTAGAGACTCAGGAAGCCATTAAGTGTGGGGTAGCGTCGCAAGACCTCACCCTAAGGCTATATAAATGTCTCCTTGCTCTCCTGCCTGTTTGCTAGTGTGTGTGTGGTATAGGTGGTGGGTTAGTTTCTCTCTGCTTGGATCCGTGAAAGGGAAGCAGCCTATTCTGCATTCTGAAACTTCCCCTTTATCTAAAGCTACAATAAATCCTTTCCTCCCACAAACTGTGTCTGGTTTGGAAATTCATCCCAACGGCATGTGGCTGACTACGACAGGTTCATAAGAAGCATTCCCACAGTTCATTCCCATAGTCCATTTCCATAAAATTCCACTAAAACTCTGCCTCCACCGATGTCCCTGACTTCTAGAAAAGCAACTAGGGTTGAGATACTAGAGGGAAGGATCTATACCCCATAGATCTATAAGACCCATCCAGACAGCTATAGTCTGGTGGAAACTGAGGAATTAAACACAAGGTTGGAGTCAGTATTCTTCATCCAGTGACTGGAGATATGCAATCTAATAATAGAGAGACTATGCATTTGGGAAAACTTTCAAGAGATATGGGATTTAACACATTCTCAGAGACTCTGATCACTGTTCCAAACAGGCTAGTAGCTCCTAGAAATAGTCAAAGCACTCACACTGCCTAGAAGTGTCATCATCTCTATGACAGATGATGAACAGCCTTGGAGAAGCAGTTGAGCTAAAGTAAATGTGCAATGTAAGGCAGAGACCTCCCAAATAATCATACTTCAGGATTCATTGTTTCTATGGGCTAAAATAAAGGCACCAGTGGTGTGGGAAAGTGTATGCATTTCCCTAATAAATTCAAAATAAACCTCCTTGGTACAAAGAATCCTAGTCAGAGACACCATTGCAGGATTCCCTGAAAGGCACTGGGGCATGATCCATCATCAAAAATAAGTAGAAAAAATTAGCATAATTGAGGCAAGAGTAAAACATTCCTCTTTCTCTTTCAGTTTCAGAGAAATTAATCTTGCTACTGCATCACCTCTTTGCTTTATTTTTCTTTTAAGTTCTATTCTTTTTGTTGCATAGCAATTTCCTATAAATTTGAACATTCCCTCTGGAAAGAGGAAAGAGGATCTGGAGATATGGGAGATCAGTAAATCTGGGAAAACTGAAACTTAAAAGGCCTCGAGACACTTCCCCAAGGCTATAGAAGCAGTAAGCAGATAGATGCTGGGGAAAGGATGCTCAGACCAGCCACACTGCCTACAGGTCGTGTGCCCTCAAGATGCAGCTTCCATGAATCCTCCCTAGGCTGGGTGGGTTTTTTAGTGATGCAACTGCCTTTGAGTCCTGTAAATAACCCCTCACCAATGCTCTGTAAGTAACCCTAACAAACTCATTGGTTCACCAAAATTTGATTTTGGTGTAATAGTGCTTTGTGTTTGTATCCTCTCTGAGGAGAACAGAAATGTGTTTATGTTTCTCCAGGGAAAAAGTTTAATGTGACACTTTTTCTTAACACTATGATTACATCTTTATATTTTTCTGGCCTAGAACCTGTTTAGTGATACTTATAAACAGTGGCTAATATGCCAATAAACTGTGTTTAGAGGGCTTGATGTTTCTATTTGATTTTTAAAATTTAATTATATTTTCCACTTTTCTATTACAGATCACAATTTTCCTTTTTATATCTTTTAAAATATTCAACAGTTATTTTAAGTCCTGCATCTGATAACATTGTAATCTCATTCCCTTGTGAATCTATTTCTATCCTATGTTTTTCTTCTCATTCGTATATTCTTGTTTTCTTGTTGCCCTGCTGATAATCTATTGAGTGATGTAATCTTTTACAGGTTTTTTAATAACCTGAGGCTGAAGATGGTATCATGTTTCTCTAGAGATGAAATAATCGCTTCTAGCTGAAGGGAGGACATAATAATCATGGAAGAGTCATATATAATAATAATAAATGATCATATTTTAATCTGAGTTTCTGTCCCCTGGAATGTTGACCCTGCCTGCAGGTCAGTCAACGAAGACCCTAAAGGAGGAGGTGAGAATGGAAGGGATAAGAGACGCGAAGAATGGAGACAAGACAGGTGTCTGATCAAGTCTTGATTTATTGGAGCTCAGGCAGCTTATAAACCCTCTCACAGGAAGAAGTATGTGTACTGTGTAAGAACTTGCGTAGCTGGTTTGCCAAGTGACCTGACTGCAATGGGAGGTCATGTGATTTCTAGAAAAGAGCCTAGCAGGTGGGAAAAGAAAATTTGAGCGGAGAAATAGAAACTTAACTTTGGTTAGTAGAGAAAATGGCAGAAACCTTCAAAGTGGCATTGACGCAGCTAAGGTATAATAAGCAGCTCCCCACAGAATGTTAGATTAACTTTTGTACACATGTCACTTCTTGGGAACAGTCCTTAAAGCGGGAGGGGTTGACACGGAAATGCAGCCTTTGTTCTTGCAGTAACAAACATTATCACAAGCTCTTCCCTGGTCTCAACCTGTCAGCATCCTTCTCAAACACAAGCAGCTTCCTGTGCCAGGCTTATTGAGTTTCCATCTTTAAAACTTGGTTTTGTAAATGTTCACTAAATTTCGTTGACATCAACTAGATGTATATGCATTTTTGAATGTCAGTCTGAGTATCTTTGTGTAGACATCTTAGCTTCCATTAGTAGGAACAGTACTGTTACTAAGGTTTCAATTTGGTTTGAATGTGTTTCACCAAAATTCAATGAACATGTGAGATGACAGAGATTTAAGAGGAAGGGTCTACTAGAAAATGACAATAAGGGGCTTCACCAGCAGGAATATCATTGTTTGGGGATTGTTAGTTTTGCAGAATTATAAGCAAGCTTGACTCCTCCCATGAAACAATCTTCCTTCTTGCCTTTATGATGCTGTTGTGCACAAAGAGGCATTCACTCCAGCCAGCAATGCCAAGCCTAAGCTCTTTTGATCTCTAGACTATGAGAAAACACCTGAGTCCTTGCTCTGGTGAATCTTGACTCTGGTGACCAGGCCCACCCCAGCAGCCCAGTCCCTCAACCCTTCCTAGGCACCAGGTGCCACAGCCCCTGAACCAGCCCCAGCTGTCAACATGGACCCAGCTGCGGGAGAGCCCCATCCTAGGGAGCACACTCTTTAGGGTCTAGTCCAGGGGTAGAGCCCACATTGCCCCTTGTCCTCTGTGGCCCCATGCCCAGCTCTGGGGACCAGTGGCTCCCCTCTGAGCAGGGACTCTGATATTTGGTATAGAGGCCGAGAGTGTGGTGGTGGGGGTGCTGAGGCTGCAGGTGCAGCTTCCTGGTGAAAGGTGATTGTTAAGTCCAGACACTCTGGCTTGAGGGGCATATGGTGTGGCCTGTCCCACCACACCTCCCAAGTGCTCAGCTTTGTCCACACTCCACTGAGGTCTTGCATGAGGAGGCATCATCAGTGTTGCTCTGGTCCCTAGGGTCCCTGGGACATTGTTGAGACACTTGTCGCCCAGCCCTGCTGAAGGGATCTCCCAGATGTGGACAGGGAAAAGCCCCAGCCTTACTGGACACTGACCAATAGGAAGGGGTTGTGCATCTTTTCTTTCCATTGACTCCTGTGAGTGGCAACCACCATTACTGAGGACAGCTATTAATAAAGCCACTAGAAGGAGCTTTTAAACTGCTTGAGCATAAGCCTGCCCTATTGATAACTCTACCCTTTACACGTTCGCACATATCTTGTTGAGTACAGTTTCATATTTGAGTTTTCAGAATTACCTAAGAGTCTCTTTTTGGCTAATATTTTTATAACGTGGTTCTTTTTATATTGTCTAGTTTTGATAGAATTTACTAGGTCTGGCTGAATTAAGATATTGGCATGTGTCATTTTAGTGGACTATTTTCTCTTACTTATGGTTTTAACCCTGTAATAAAATTTTAAATGAAGAAATGTTTGGATGACAAAAATATGTCTTTTGGAAAACTAAGCAAATTCTTTTTTTAATTCCAATAAATATTTATTTAATCACATTTATAGAAGAGATATAAAATAAAGCCTTTCAGAAAAATTCTCAATTCTCAATCTCAAGTAACTTTGACAGTAGTTACCAATTCCTGCTTAATTTAAATATGAATTTGATTTAATAAGAAGTAGTAAATTATGGGAAAAGGGTGAAGCCAAGAATACATAAACTTTGAATCCATAAACAAATCTCTTTCCCCTGAGAATTTGATTATACACAAAAGATGTTTATTGAAACAAAAACCTCCAACAGCAATAAGAAAACAAAAAAAATTATTATTGACACTACAGTAAAGAAGGAGTAAGTGAAAGCAATGGATGACACAAACAGAAATCAAATGAAAACTGATAAATTCAACCATATTACATCAAAGATTCCTCAAGCAGTTAGCAGCTTTGTGTTGATAAAAATTAATATAACTAATCAAAGGATCAATTTGTGCTTAATTGTGTGAATGATATATTTAGCCATTTATTAGTAAAAGCATTTAATTCCAGGCAAACCAAATCAATGATAAGAAAATAAATGCTATTTCCAAGCATAAATTTTCTTTACTTAAGGACAAACACATGGAGTCGGGGGACTTTTATTTTTTAAGTTGACTTCTGTTATTTTGTTTTAACAAATAATTACAATTAAATAACACTGGAAGTATTATCTGGAGAATAGTAAGCAAATGAGCAAAATTCATTACACTAAAGCTCTACGTTATGGTTAACAAGGCTTGATTCATTCGAAGTGAGGTAAAATAACATTTCAGCATTTGAAAGCTATAGCTGGTGTTTTATGTCATTTTCAGTTATGAATATTATAAAAGTGATAATTGGGCTTAAGCATATGTTTTCTCTAATAATATTTACTTACAAGAATAGGAGGATTGTGTTTACCACCTACCTTTTCATAATTTTTCATGTACCTTATGTAATTATATTTTGAAATATTGATTTTTTTAAAGTTAAAATCTGATAAGGCACGGGAGATGTTTCAGTGTGCAGAGTGCTTACATTTGGAGTCTAAGCAATTCAGAAAACTGGCTTAAGGGCAAAAGAAAATGTTGGTTTTGATTTCTGAAGGCATATATACAACCCTTAGGATATTGAACATGAAGTAAAGGGAGTACTTTTTAAGAGCTCATTAATGAATTTGACTAGACACAGTCAAAATAAAGGCCACTTCTTTTTTAATATTTTATTTATTCATTTTCAAGGAGAGAGAGCACCAGGGCCACCACCTTGTGGGTCTGGCTTATGTGGGTACTGGGGAATTGAATTAAACCGGTGCCTTAGGCACTGGAGGCAAGTGCCTTAAGCACTGATAAAGGCCACTTATTTGGCTAGTTAATTTAACATGTATGTTCAATGCTATTATTGCCTTCCACGGTTGTCTTCAGAATAGGTACTTCGACAAAATAATTTAGGCATATAGGTGCATGGCAAGGGGCTCTTATATCTACAGTAGCTCATCTGAAAATAACATTCTCATTATCCCAAATTATAACACAGAGGACTTTTTTAAGTAAGAAAGGAAAGGTGGGAAGTAAAATCCCGTTATAATTTTTCCAGCAGAAACTGATGAATGGACATAAGTGATGGACTAGTGAAGGAAGACTGGGTGCTGTGTGCTGTGTGTGGCTAAGACCAGAGAATCACGCTGTTATCCAGGCTCCGCACCTCTTACGGAGACTTAAAAAAATCTGTTTAGCTATTCATGGTGACCTGTGGTAAAAACAATGCTTCATTCAATAATCAACATTGTCTGTTAATGAATCTGTATATAAACTAATGTAAAATAGAATAATAGCATCTGGGAAAGGTTGACCAATAAGTAAACTAAGGTAACAACACAAAGCCATAGTCATTCCCAAAAGAATGCTCAGGAAGAAAGTGTCCATCTTTCCTGTCTTTCCTTGTGGTGAGGACATAGAAGGCAAGCAAATTTCCACATTCAAGGAATAATGACCACACAGCCCAAGAGAATAGGTACAGATACTGCTTGAGCTGAAAACTCAGAGGCAATCCCAGTGAAGGTTGTCACCAATATTCCTATGACAAGCATAGGACTAGTTTCAGTTGAGTAATTCTCAAGTGGCTCCAAAATAAAAGTCAAGTGCAAGACAAATCATTGAGATTCTAAGCAGAAAGTCTCGCAGGAAGCGTATCCTTTAGCACAGTGTCTTTTCTTCAGTCACATGACGTGCTAGGTAACTTTCAGATCCCAGGGCTCTATTTGAAGGTGTTTGGGGATCAAAGATTGCCTTAAACATGGCCTTTCATGAATATTGTATGAGGTAGGGATATATTTAGCTGAGAGCAGGAAAACCTTTAACACTACTGAATTAAACAAGGTGTGTTATTCATGAAATACAAAAGGAGTGAGACGATAAAAGACGGTTTGTCAGTGTCACCAAGGACGAGGCTCTCTAGCCTCCCACTTACCATTCTTAGCAAGTACCTTTCACTCACCAATCACAAAAGTTTTCCCACATTGCATCATATTCAAGAAGGAAGTAAAAGTTAAATAAATATAAAAGATGGGGCAAAAGCCTTATTATGTCCTCCTAAAAAATTCATTTCTCTCTTAGCTCTATCCTATTACAAGTCCTCTTTTATGATGATGGGTTGAGCTAACTATGACCACTGTGATTCTTTTGGCCTTAAAAAGTATGAGCAAAAAGCTCTTCTGTTGATTTGATAGTAGAAACATTCAAGGACATACATTGGAAATAATGTCACACAGTTGATTTTCCCTCTGGATGCTTATGTATTTAAGATAATTTACCATAATATAAGATTGAATCTGTCTTTTGTTCCACCAATTCCAGGAAATAGTTAACATCTTAAAAGAAAATAACATGAAATACAAAAGTGCTTATCATCCATGACATATTAAGGCATATGTATATAAGTCTTCAATTAAACATTAATAGAAACATCTTTCTTTTCAAAATATCAACAGGAATGTTTGTGTTAACTCAATTGTTGCAGGCTGAGCAATAAATAAGTCCAAAGACTTGTTCATTTTATTCAGATAGGATGTGTCAGGATATCCTTGAGGGACTACACAAGTCTTTTAATATGAGCATTTGTTTTTTGGGCACTTACAATTCCTTACACTGAGCTAAGTTAAGACTATCACCCCTTGTATCTGAAACTTTGTTTTAGAATTTTAAGTGATGAAATAAAGATAAACTACAAGTACCTTAAACTACTTTTAATAAACTTACTATAACTAACACATTGAAATAATCTTTCAAGGTCAATGCAGACTTTATATATTGTGTGGAAATAAGGCCTATAATCATATTCCTTGAGAATGTTAATGATGAATTGGTTGTGTTATAAGTTGATAATTTCTCAATATAGTTCTTTGTTATATTTTACATATTTTAATCAACTTTTTGTAATAGATGTAGTTTTAAATACTATCTTCCAGCTAACATTTTATTATTTTTTTGTTTGTTTTGGTTTTTTGAGGTAGGATCTCTCTGTAGCCCAGGCTGGCCTGTAATTCACTGTATAGTCTCAGGGTGGCCTTGAACTCACAGTAATCCTCCTACCTCTGCCTCCCAAGTGCCGGGAATAAAGGTGTGGGCAACCATGCCTGGAGAACATTTTATTCTTGAAGCAGGTATGTGTGACTCAGTAAGAATAGAATTCTAATTTTAACAATAAAAAGTCCATCATTTTAATAAATACATTCAGTAATGAATCAACTAAAATGCTCAAAATGAATCTCCATAAGTGAAATGAATTAGGAATAAAAATGCACTTTAAAACTATTCTTTAATTACCCCAAGTGAGAGAAGATTTGAAGATTATCTACACACATATAGTTAGTTAACAGTTTTAACTAACTTGATAAAGTTCTTAAAGTTCAAGCACTATCGTTCATAAAGGCATATGAAAAGTAATTTATTTTTAAAAATCAGTATATGTGTGTTACACTGGGCAGTAAATTTCCATTAACAAGAAAATAACTTACCCCACAATGTTCCATTACATGATCAATAGCTTCAAACTACAGTTCTCTCAAGGATAATTTGCCTTTACTTTAATTCACATTAATGATTGTAATCGGTTACGTGTCCTAGACATGATACTAGACTGTTTTCAGCAGAACTCACTAATGTCCATAACCTGTGGTGTAGCCAACTTACTCTGTTGCTTCGCAGAAAGAACCCAAACAAAAGTAGCTTGTGGACGAATGAGTTTATTTGGCTTATAGACTCGTGGGGAGACTCCATCCTGGCAGGGAAAATGATGGCATGAGCAGAGGGTTGGACATCCCCTCCACCACAGCACTACAAACAGGCGGCAGGAAGGTGTGCCAAACACTGGCAAGGGGAAGCTGGCTTACAACCCCATAAGCCCTCCCCCAACAACACAGCTCCAGCGAGGTTGTAAAACCCAAACTGCCATCAGCTGAGGATATATCAATCAGAACACATTCATTTGCGAGGGACACCTGGATCAGACCATGACAACCTGGAAAACAATACTAAATTATTTTTATAAGATTTTGATTACATGAGGAACTTCCATGAGTTATTGTTTGACAGCTTTTTTTGCCAATTTTCCCTGGGAGGAATACTTGTTCTGATTGGTATTGTCTAATTCTTGCATAATACTTCCATGGTTCCCATTTTTAGATTTGACAAGAGGCTTCTTTCTGTAAGGAGCAGCTATGTGATACATGATTATTATAATCCTAAAAATTGAATGTTGGTCTTATCCACTTGTAGAAGTGATAATGTTCCAAACTGCAACAATGTACTTTTTCTCCTTTGACATTTTATATAATTAAACTTCTCTTTAGTTGGCACAAGACTTTTTATCTGCCGCAGGGTTAGTTAAATATTAAAGGCTGAAGTGGAGATTTAGTTATTATGGGGAAATTCAAAAATAAAGAGAAAGAGTAAATGTCTACTTTTGATAAGTAAAGCAAATTTCTTCAGTAAGACACTAATCTTGGAACCCAAGGTTTATACAAAAAAAATAGAATTTCCTAAATATTCTTAATTCTCATTTAATCACAAGCCAACACTAAAATAATTTCAAACTTGCATCCTTCAAATGGTTAAAAAAGTAAATATCCTTTGTGTGTGTGTGCGTGTGTGTGTGTGTGTGTGTGTGTGTGTGTGTGTGTGTGTGTGTTGTATGTGGTATGTGTGCAGGCAGGTGTATGCATGGTGTATATACATGCATATAGATGTGGACACATGTGGAGGACAGAGAAGAACTTGAGATGTTCGTCCTCCATCACTCATCCATGTGTTTTCTTGAGAAGAAAAATCTCACTGTTTTCAGGATTCTGAGTAATTCTCTGGTCCCTGCTCCCCATAGGATTGTGGTTACAGACATACATAAACACACTCATCTCTTTATGTGGGTTCTGGGGAATCCAACTCTGGCAGTTCCAGACCCCTCAGGCCCTCATGCTTGTATAAGAAACAATCTTAAACTCTCTTTCTTCATATACTTCAGACTTGCTGCCCCAAAGGAAAGAGGAAAAAATGCTGATGACAAAAAAGAAATCCTAAACTTATTCCTCTTTAGATTTTAATGAGAAGAGGCAGTAACTAGACAGGAAAGAAAAGAGGGCATGTGAAGAAAGAATATGTGGCAATCGCCTGGGTACCTGAGTGGCAAACTGGATATCTAAACTAAAATGGAGACAGTGAGGACACTGAGGATAGGGGTCAGAGGCCAGCATGCAAGCAAGGATCATGAACTTCTCTCCAAAGGATCCTCAATCATCTTTCTTCCTGAAGCCTCTGCATCATATGGAAACAAGCCACAAGTCCCCATACAGTCTATCATGGAGACCTGAAGTATCTACAGAGTCGAGTGATCTAAACGAAGGTGGGCTAATAACTTTGAGATTACAGATCCCATAGACTTGGTGGAACCCATTGGATCAGCACTACTGCACCTCCCTGTATCTCATCACTAACACAGGTATGCACAATGCACAGAGGATCAGTTCAATTCAGCATCTACACAGCTGTTCTCAGCACTCAGGTGGCCCCAAGTACTGATCCACACCTGCAATGTTGGATCTGACAGAGATAACGAATTCAAAGATGGGAGGAGGGAAAACGTTAAAAAGCAACAAATGAACCCCCAAGCCCCATCTCCCAATAAATGAAGTTAGGGAAACAAGACCCCTATTTTAAATACCTTGGTAAGTCTTGCAAGTAAAAGAAATGGATCCAAAAATCTGTAAGATTAACACTGTACTAAAGAAACCCAAGAAAGTCTCTGATTCTGAGAGAATCTAAAAGGTTTTTCTCTATCCTCAACCCTACCTTAAAGTGGTTTAGAAAAATTAGAACATCACAAATTAAACTCTTGCAAACTAATTAAAATAATATACTACAAGAAATTTTACTATTTTTGTTATATGAATTGGCATACTGTAATTATTTTCATTCATTTACATGGTATATATTATTTATAAAATCTTGGTAAATATATACATTCCAAAAAATTAGCACCAAACATTTTAAGTGTCTCAGATACCATTTAAATTTTCATTTTCTTCAAAGAAAGGATTAAATGAGATCAGCACATTCCAAAGGAACTGAGGGTTAGATTACTGATTATTGAACTTGAGGGTATAATACTGGAAACAGTCATATGTTTTCCCTTATAACTCTAGCTAACATTGTATAAATGTATAAAAATAAATAACTGTTAATAATGCTAAATATTAAATCTTACATAATTACTCCCTCAATTTTAGCAATTAAAAAGAAACATAACAAAAATCAAGATAGATGAATGCAAAAGTGCTTCAGAAGACCTGATTTGTGTTTTACAAAATCCAAAATAACTACCTATATCTAATTTAAATTTCAACCTTATGACTTCCCATATCAGTGTTTTGCTCACTAGACAAGCCATAACCTGTAAACTGTAAACTTTTTAATTATGAAGGAGGCAAAGAAATTATATACATGCTCAAGACAAGATGGGTACTTTATACACTTCCCAGCAAACATGTATAAAATAAATGTGTAAGTAGATCTGAACTTTAAGTCACTATTCTGCATATTAAATAGGTCCTTGGCAAATATGTATTGATAATAAAAGAATACAAATCAGTCATCTGATTTTTTTCAGCTATATACATCTTATGATATTACATGTTTTGATATCACAGGATTTCTAATGTATATAATAATGGTAGTTGCTAGATTATCTTATATAAACCTTAATATTCTGTTTCTTATTGTAGGTCATTCAAGCTTATCACTTTCTAAAGAAGGTGCCTTAAAAAGTAATGTCAATAAAAAGTTTCATGCCACAAAGAAGTGGCTTATCACCCCACTATAAAAGTTCTCTTTATTTAATTTCATCCTGTATAAGTGAGATAGGATTTTTCTTCTGTCTGTCTTGTTTCAGGGACAACTTGTAAGAACAATAGCATAAAGATCAGGGCTTTTTATTTGGGGGAAGATATTTGAGACAGATGTTTATGCTTATTAATAAAAGCATCCAGCTGGTACTGTAAATTCAATCACTTACATTGTTTTGAAGCCAATCTTTTGTATCTTGTTGGAAACCAGTCTGTGTAAAAAAAATCAACTGGTGCAATGGGTTTTGGGGTTCCAGAAACATTAGCTACAAAGAGAGGTGGGGAGAGAAAGATAGGAGAAAAGCCAACGGACCACCCATTCATAACCTGTGACCAGCGCATCCCTGGTAGCTTAGAATTCCTAAAATGAACAACTAGAGCAAAACACATTCATCTGATAAATTCAACCTGCGAACTAAGTTGGCATGCTTTGGAAGGCAGCTGTGTGAGAAACTCATTTTTGATTTCTCCATTTAGGACTGGCAGCATTAATCATGGGCAATGACATGATTCATGCCATCTTTATCCACTAAAATGGGAAAAGCCACATATTGAATGTCAAAAAAAATAGACAAACACCAAAACTTGTGTCATCTTTTTTAGTCATGTTCCTATGGTCATTTTGGTGAATCTTCCAATTCTATACTGATTTCATTAATTGCACTGGGAAGAGTGTCTAAACATATTCAAATAATTGCAGGCTAGTAATAGCAAATGTGTTATGAGACCTTAAGACTAATTCTTAAACATTCTGTTACACAAATATACATTTATTTTATTTCTTATAACTCTAAGAGTCATTTAGTCTTCAGGTTCTAAGTGAAAGCAGACCTGAGTTATTTGTTCCCTCTCTAGAATTCAGGATGAGCTCTCTATCTCAACACTCTTCTTCATCTTCTGCAATCTCTTGACTGGTGATGGAACAGTTCACAGGCGTTGGGAAATAAAGGGTGAACAACATTTTAAGGGATCAACTTTATGCTAATCACATAACTGACCAGCATATAAGAAAAGAGATATTGGGCTGTGGAGTTTCCTGCAAGAAAATGGAGAAAGAGTGCTACAGATCAAGGGAAGAGAAAGGTGCTGTCCAACATGCCCTACCTCAGACAGAATCACCTGCACAGAGAAAAACGCTCCTTCTCAGAGACCCATGAATGGACATACACTAAGGGCTTTCAGTCTCGAGTCCTCAATAAGAAGTGTCCAACTCACTTAACAAGATGATTTCCAGCCCCATCTCTTCTGGAAAATATTGCTTTCACTCATCTGTGGAATCTAGACTTAAAAATCAAAATAAACACTAAGAGACATGACAGCAGAAAGAGGACTATTTGAGAAGAGGAAGGGATCCAGTGAGAGCAAGAAGAGGGAAAAGAAGGTAATTGAACATGATAAGATAAAATACATAACATACATAACTAAGGATGTTATAATATAACCCATTATTTTTCACAAAAATATAAGTGATAAATATAAGTAAATAAGAAGTGCCGATGGGAAAATTGTGACTTCACTAGAAAAAAATAGATACTAGACACAAACAAGTCTCTCAAAACCCTTAAGCTAGGACAACCTTAACAGGAATGGCAGCTTTTAAGACATTTATAAAGAAATGTAATTTGAATTAGTTGCTCGATAACCCCCCCCAAAAAAACATCAGAGTATCTACCACAATCTTTCCATTGATTATTGTTCATACAGAATTCAAAAAATTAAAAGTGAAAATTGTCTTTTAATACAAATAAAAGGATAAATAAAAATTTTACCCAACCAAGTATGGCTGTTATCTAAAATATTTAGAATATTTTTGCATAAACTTCACAGAATTATCATCTCCTCAAGGCAGTTGAAGGTCTTCCTATGTAATGGTGATTAGGTAGCTCACTGTTATTCATTTAGACTTAAATTATCAGTGTTTTTAAGCCCCTTTCCAAAGATGAAGCTACTACCTTCAGTTAGACCATACCTTAAAGTCAATTCTATATCCAGTTATAGACAGAATGTCTCATTGGGCATAAAACTTTTAAGTGATCATAAATCCAAAAATTAAGCCTCTTAAGTCTATAGTGGTGTGTGGTAGTTTGGATGTGTATACTCCATAGATTCATGTGTTTCATTAAAGCTTATTACTTTGATCTCAAGCTGCCTTGGAGAAGGTGACACTGGGGGCAGATCCTGGGATCCAGCCTTAAGCTGTGTTTGGGATAGATCAGATTTACAGCTCAAAGGTATGCAGAGCAGTATGAGCTCTGGCAGGGTCCCTCCTGCTTTTTACCAGTGTATACTCATTGCTCTTTTTGGTTTTGCTGGTTGGAGATAGTTTCTGTCTGCTTGGATGTAAAGAAACAGCATCTTCTACCACTGATGGAACTTCCCCCTGGATCTATAAGCTTGAAATAAATCACTTCCTCCCCTAAACCGTGCCTGCTTTGGGTGTTCATCCCAGAAATTTGGAAACTGACTACAGCATGATGTAATGTCTATAATTTATGTCAGATGTCAGAACTGTTGTAATGAGAAACAGCAAGACAGAATAACATTGTTGTCATTGTAGAATACCAAAAATATCTTCAATGTCGGATTGCCACAATTATAGAGACAATGGGTAAACATAAGCTCTGGTTCTGTAACCTGAAGGATCATTAGTAATCACTGGTCTGTGGTATTTATTGATAAGAAAATGGCTCTAATTCACATCTACACATCAAGATAGTTTGAGATCTTTGTGCAAAGTTTAAGCTTTCTGTTCAAAGTTATTTAAATTTTACTTCCTTGATGAAGTTAGCATGAAAACACAAGTAAGCATATTTTAATATTTTCATACATTTTATACTTTCTTACACAGGAATTATTGTTTCTTAAAGCACCCCTTGATCCCATATTAAACTTTGATAAGCTCAAACAGTACTTTTTAAATTTTCTAATATAATGAGGTCTAATGTATTCATTGAGTTAAGCACACATATTATTTAGTATGTATGTTATATTTCCTCCAAAGAAACCATTACTACTGATTTTCAATATTTTCAATATTTCAATTCTAGAGGAAAAGGAAGGTCTGCATTTAGATATTTTACCACAATTAAAATATTTATATTTGTTAATAGGTAAAATATCTGATTAAGACAAACCTCCTTCCCTGTGATAATAAAGGTGTAAATTATAAGAAAAAGTTAAAACTAGTTAAAATTGAAATCACCTTGAAGACTTGAAAGAAGAGTCTATTAGGAATAAAAAAGATTTGCAATCAGGGTCCAGGTTGTCATACGTAAAACTCCGATCTATATTTGCATCAATGTCAGTACACGTGACAATGGAAATTATCTTTCAAAACAACTTTTCATTTCATGGGTTATGATAAAAATAAGAGAATAAATATAAGTGTTACTTATTAAGATGAATGTTTATTTGTTTATCTGTTCTAATAAAAATGGGCTATCTTGGGCTGGAGAGTTGACTCAGTGGTTAAGGCACTTGCCACCAGTGCCTAAGGCCCCCGGTTCATTTCCCCAGTAACCACATAAGCCAGACCCACAAGGTGGTGGCACTGGTGAGCTTGCTCTCTCTCTCTCTCTCTCTCTCTCTCTCTCTCTCTCTCTCTCTCTCTCTCTCTCTCTCTCTGCTTGAAAATGAATAAATAAAATATTTTTAATGGGCTATCAAATTAGCTCTAAGGTTTTCAGTTTTCAAGCTTGAGGAAGAATTTGGGTAATAATGCTTTTTATTACCAGAAAATTTTAAATGAGATTAACATGTGAAAAAAATAATGTTACTTTCAGTTTCTTGAATTTATTGTATATGAGAGCCATCTAGGTAGAAAGTTCACATATAAATGCATATGTGTGCCTAATAGTCAAGGGAAAACTTATCCTGTACAGATAGATATTGGAATTATTGGTGTTTAGATCACTTGTAGCTCTCAAATACACTTAGAAAGTACATAGCAAGAAAAGACTATGGCCAAGCATAGACTCCTCAGTAGCATCAGCTTCACAGTCTAGATTGTGAAATAAGGCAAGGAAGATTCCATGCAAAAGACTGGCAAAAATATGAAAATAAGGAGAAAATTGGGAAAAAAATTGATGCTTTGAAATCAAAAAGGAGTGAGTTTCCATGAAGAAGGAATTGTCAAAAGTGTGTCCAATAGCCCTGTCTGTCCCTTTTAAGAAGACTAGGAAAATGTATGCAAGAGAATACATTGTTTTTTTTTAAATAAGCATGCCATGGATGAACTTCAGGTATAAGGTTTAGTGATTATTGTGGGTAAAGGCAATATACCTTGGAACCAAAATGTAAGCCGTCCCCTGCCCCAGCCAAAAAAAAAAAAAAAAGTACAGGAAGGTTTTTCTTCCAGAAAGATTAGCCATGAAGTGGTAGACCAATGGAATAGAATTGAAGACCCTGCCCTAAGCTCAAGCAATTATATTTACTTTGTATTCAACAAAGATGCCAACAATGTCAATTGGCATAAAGATAGCATCTTTAACAAAGGGTGCTGGACAAATTGATAAATACTTACAAGAAAATGAAACTAGACCCTCTCCTCTCACCATGCACAAAAATCAACTCCAAATGGATCAAAGACCTCAATGTAAGACTGGAAACTCTGAACACATGGCTATATGGAAAAGACCAGCAAGTCAAGAAATGCTCATTTGTACAATAGTGCCACTAAACCAAGGAGAGCAATCAATGACTTACAGATTGGCTAAGAGATCCACTCAATGACAAGGAACCCTTAACTGGAACTGGGATCCACAACATAATCCTATGGTGACCAAGAACTAATGCTCCTAGCAGAAATCCCCACTACCAGAGAGCTACAGAGAGGCTACAACCATTAGGAGCTAACCAAAGTAGCAATAGTATCTCATTTAACCTATCTCACTCTCTGAGGGAGATTCTTTTTGTATTTTTCAGGAGGCATTGAGAGAGCTGGGGACAACTCATTTCTACCACCAAGACATTGGATGATGGCTGACATCCTGGCAGGAGACAGACAAGCCACACCTAGCCTTCACACAGGGCCCAAATGAGACCTACAAGTAAGTGATGAAACAAGCAGTTGACCAATCACCACAGCAAGTCTGATAACCCAGGAAAGGTCAGTGGAGAGAGACACCAACAATACCCAACACAACCCAGGTGAAAGATCCAGAGATACTTAAGATCTCAACAACAAAGGTGACTCAAAATTCCCCTACTATGACTCAGGGAACTGAGCAGAAGAGGAAAGAATGTAAGAGCCATAGTGGTGGAGAATATCCAGAGACATTGCCCCCCTCAGCAACAATACACAAAGGGGGAAGAAAAAAAAAGAGAAATAAAAACTGTCTACCTCTGATACAGTTCATATACCCCTAACCTATGGACAGATCCAGTATACACAGGGAGGAAATACCTCAGTGGGTAGGGTACAGAGAATAGGGAAATAGGGATACCTTCACAAGATTTGCTCATACAATGCATATACTTATTCATAATAAAGATATTAAAAAAACAAACAACTAGTGAGTGTAACTGAGGAAAGGGGCTTCAAATTAGATGATGAGAATAATTTAATATTCCAAGCCAGGTGCCATTATAAGAACACAAGTAATGTGAGGAAGAACTGAAAGGTGACAGCCCATCTACTACCTGGTTTTAGGGGTATGAGAAACCCCATTTTCACTATAGTAGACAGGAAAGAAATGTTCCAGATGGAAATAAACCTGTAATTTGATGGCAGGAAGTCGAGGGAGGCACTATATCATCTCAGATTGCTCTTCAAAATCAAAATGATTTGTTGACAGTTCCAAGAAGCACAATGGATGTGCACGTGCCCCCATAAACAACTTCGCATGCATGCATGTGCACCCACAGAGAAACATAATGGAATGGAAACTTTCAAAAGAGTAGGCGAAGTATGATAAACTCTGTAGGTATAGATGAGCTGTGGAATAATAGGGCATGACTCCTGAGCAATGCTAAGAGACTGGGGGAGGCTGAACCCATCTATTTGTAAGGCAATGAGCTGCAATCTCTCTCCTTGCCTAACAGTCCATGAAAAGAATAAAGATCATGGATCATGAGTTTATTTGGTTTTTCTGTGTAGGTAAAGAAAAGCGCATCTAAGAAATTCCAAGATATTGATGTAAGTGTGATTACTGAAGCATAGCAATGTATCACAGTAGACAGAGGAGAGCTGGTAGTGAGAAAAAAAATGAAAGAGTGGTGATGACAAACTGTTTTGAAAAAATGTTTTTTGTACAAGGAGCTACCATTAAGGACGGATACAGTCCAGTCATAAGCAACTGGAGCTTTCTATCTAGGGAATGACACTGAGCCAGATGTTGACAACATCAGATCTTTGTCCAGGAAAATGATTTCTTGAATTTGTACTTGTAACACTTTTCTACTTTCACTTGACCAGTAACTGCCAGCCAGTCCGGGAGAAAAATCCCTCCAATTAATTATTCTCCCTGGAGGTCTCAATCTTAATATGGCAAGCCTTTTCTTATAACTAGGCCACCTTTTACTCATTACACCCCCCTCCTGTGGTACATGTTTCTTAGTGAAAATAACCACACTATCGTTAAATCTTCCCAAGAATGCAACATTTTACTTGTTTTCCTCAAGTAACAGGATTTGTACAAATACTTCAACATTTTCTCTTACTTAGTATTTATCTTATCTCAGGTATCCTTGCATTCCATTGTTACCTCAGGATTATACTATCCATCTGTCCTTAATGCTATTTTTCTTTTGAAATTTATCCCTTTATCTTCATATTACATACATCTGCATTAGCATGGACTATCATTTTCACATGTTTTCCCTCAAACTCCCTAATGATTTGCATGACGGGATCACCATCTTTTCTCCTGAACTGCCAATAACATTCTCACCTCTACTAGTTATAACTCTCCCTAGCCATCTGGTCAACCCTCCTTGAACGACTATCATCCCCTGTGTCCATCATCAACTTGGCCATTATGTCACCCATAAATATTGGAACTCTGAAATCTAATTAGAATTAGAATCTTCTACAAAATAGCTCCATTTAGCCTTACTCTACATTATCTTTCACATCATCCATTTGTCCAGTCACCTCACTTGGATTCTTCTTTCAATTCTTCTAGAACTTCATAGCAAACCTATGAATTATTTACCACATCTATCCCCATATCTGTCCTACCAATTTTTTTAAATATTTTATTTATTTTGAGAGAGAGAGAGAGAGAGAGAGAGAGAGAGAACGCACCAGGGCCACCACCTTGTGGGTCTGGCTTATGTGGGTACTGGGGAATTGAACCCTCGGCCTTAGGCACTGGAGGCATGTGCCTTAACCGCTGAGCCATCTCTCCAGCCCTGTCCTACCAATTTTTATTAGTTACTTTTATAATTCCTGTGACAAAATACCTGACAAGAAGCCACTTGGAAGGGTTTGCTTTGGCTTACAGTTCCAGGAGATTGCATCCATCATGTCCTGGAAGGCTTAACTGCAGGATCAGGATGCAGCTGGTCACATTGTATCCACAGTCAGGAAGCAGACTACTCCTGCTCAGCCTGCTTTCTCCTTTTGATTCAGTGTAGATTCACAGCCCATGGAATAGTGCTACCCACAGTTAGGGGGAGTCTTCCCATCTCTGTTAACCTAATCTAGGTAACTTCTCAGAGACATAGCCAAACTTGTTTCCACAGTGATTCTAAATTACATCAAGTTGATAATCAAGATTATCAAACTATCTTTGGACAAAGAAAAATCCAGAGATCTTTCTACTTTCCCATTTTCCTAAGAGTGAAAAGAATTGAAGTGAGGAAGGGAAAACGTGATAATGAGATCCATTACAAATGTGTATCCTATCTCAGCAGTATTATTAATGATGAATGGATTTTATTCATGCAAAGTGGACATGTATTTCAATTCTATTAATAACTGTTCCAAATCTTCACTGATATCTTTGTCATATTTCAAGTAATGTTCCAGTTGTTACCTTGATTCCATGGTTCTCTCTATGTGTTTATAACTTTACCACAAATATTGCCACTGCATCTTAGCTATATCTTGGCAAAGTGATATTGTACTAATTCTTACTCCAAATTTTACCAACATGCTATTTCTTAAGGTAGGAGCCTGACTATGATGGCTACATTTAAAATTATATTAATGTATATGG
>PVHP010006072.1:0-63085 GCA_004024765.1 Zapus hudsonius
ATATACAACCATCACACCCTTCTTTTATTAAATATACACTAGTAAAAACAGGGTTTGGTGAACATACAATAAGCTAAAATTATAAATTGCTCAGAAAGTTTTAAACTACCATATCTATCATCTCTTATTTATACATTTACTCTCATATGTTCAATTATCTCCATATTTAGTTATTTATGTCTTTGATATTTAAGTGCTCATGATTGTGTTTGTATTTTTCAGGATACAGTGAGGGAGCTGTGGCCCATATAATCCCTACCAACCGACTGCAGGCAGAAAGATGAGATCCTGGCATGAGATGAGCCACCATAGTCATACGGGGGAGGATTCATACGGAACCCCACAGAGAATGATTGGATGTACAAGGCACCCACAGCCATAGCCATCCAATCAACAAAAGATAAGCCAGCGTGACAGAAACCAACAAATCTCGACACAAAAACCCCTAAGCTCACAACACCATAGCAGCCTCAATACTCACCCACCACGACTCAGGGAACTGAGCGGAAGAGGGGTCGGAAAGATTGTGAGAGCCATGGTGGGGGAGAATAGCAGAGACTTGGCAACCCTCAGTAACAACACACTTGGGTCATGAGAGCCAGGCTGAAGAATGAGCTATGCATGGTCCCCTACTACAAAGACTGATACAGACGACCCACGGAGGAGGATATCCAGCTGACTGGGGATGGGGAAGGGGGCAACGGGGAATGGGGGATAACAACTCATGGTTCGCCCACTAAACAATGTAACTCATTATGAACAATAAAAAAAAATAACCACTTTAAAACTAGGATTGTGGATTTTTTTCTTTTCTCACACTAGGGTCTTGGGTGTAGGGGATAATCTAGTGTCCTTGATCTCTTTAATGAAATAGAAGGGGATTCAGGTAGTTTGTCCAACAATGTGATAAACAATCAATCTGCTTACTGATTTCTTTCTTACATTTCTTATTTAATTTATAAATTTGTTTTGAAACCAGTATGTAATATTGGATTTTCTTTCTGAGATACTTGCACCCAGTTTTTCTTACGTATGTCTAAATTGACCTCAGGTGTAATGTAATGATGATGTTGTATATTTCCATGTGAAATTTATTTTCTGAAAAATATATAAGCATAAATATATGTATATCATTCTATATATAATTTTATATCATTCTATATCATTCATATCTGTTGTAGTCAGCCACACACCTCTGGGATGAATCTCCAAACCAGGCACAGTTTATAGAAGGAAAGGATTTATTGAAGTCACAGATCCAGGGGAAATTCCATAATGGTGAAAGAGACTGGTCCCCTTTCACATGTCCAAGCAGAGAGAGAAACCAATCACCAGCACCATACACACAACAGTACACATGCAAGATCAAAGATTTCTCCCCCTTTATGTAGCTTCAGGGTGGGGGTCTTGCAACCCTATCCCAGATTTAATGGCTTCCTGAGTCTCTGGAATTTTCTTCCTGCACTGCTCACATAGGAAAGGATGCTTTAATTCTAACTTCTTTGAACTTCTTTACATACTGCCCCCTACTGAGAGGCTGCCTTCCTGTAAACATCCTCAGAGACCCACCCAAGATAATTAAAAAGATCAAGTTGACAACAAAACCTAACCATCACAATTGCTATATATTATAGAACTTGCAGGTGAAATGTGTAGAAATACAGTATACATTTTCTCCTGTTTGTGTAATCCCATTTTTGGATTTACAAATAGACAAAGATACTGAGATATTAGCTCAGTCAAACAGTAAATATCTCTGGCAGGCCTGGAGGGTTCACTAGTTGGGCACCTTGGCACAGACATTTGTTGAAAACAAATCTTTTTTTCTCCCCTCATTCCATTAAGATTTTAAGAGCAACTACATTTATAGAATCACTGTGGTGAATTAGCCTCTAAATGATGTATGAAATGAAATATCCTTGCCAACTTCAGATAATGGGCTGATTTCTGCTATGCTCAGTTACTTCTTTGAATGTGTGCATGCTCAATACTATTGAAGTTGTCAATTTTTTTTAGAAGGATGTTTAAGAAACTTCTTCAAAAGATGCTAAGATACTAGAATCATAAGTTTATATTAATAAAGCATTATTAAAATTTCTTCAGAAATGTCCCTGTAATATTTAGCTTCATTCTGCATATCATATGTATGGAAGAGAGGTCACAAGCAGGCTCAGGAGTAGCCTGGAGGCTCACAAAGTCTTTAACCCTTGTCTCAAGTTCAGGCAAGAATAAAGTCTTAGTAGCCCCAGGCTGGCCACTTCTTATAGGATGTTTTCTGCCCTGGAACACATGAAACCTCAGATGAAGCCACTCAGGTCAGCTGAGAGCAGTTTACCATTGGGTGAAGAAAGCCAGAGTGTGAAGCCTCAGACAAGCACACTGGGCTGTGTTACAGGCTCTACCACGTCTAGCCTGCAGATGGGCTGCTCACATCTACTTGTTTCAGACAGCAAGTCCACAGAGTGTGGGAAAAGCTCATTCAGAATTCACTCCAATCTCTTTTCCTGAGAAATGTACAAGAGAATTAGTGAGAGATTTAGCAACTGTCACTTGCTTTTCTCAGGATGAATGTCCAAAGGCAATATTCATTACCTAACTTATGTGAAACTAATGCCAGACTCCCTTCATTTTCAGGTAGCATAGCTTCATGAATAGAATAGTCTAGTTTAATACTCAAAGTGGGCAAAAACTCTATATACCATGCTTCACTTAAAAAAAAATCTTTTAATCTTTATTATTGGACCAAAGATTAGCAATGACTGTGCAGGTATATAAAATCAATATACCACTCTTTCTTAATTATGAAAACCATACTATTTTCTCTTAAGGATCACAGTAGATTTTCCTTTTATCTTTCAGGAATCTTTATTGCTGCCCCCCTCCCAAGGAGCTCAATGCAACCAGGAATAGTGCTAACAAAAATAATGAAAAATAATGAAAGTTTTACTGTGTGTGTATTTATACTTTGGGAAAACACACCTGGAGAGTGAGTTTAGAGCAGAACATTATGCATGCTGCTCAATCGGTATGGTGCCAAGTGGATAATATTCTTTCACTGTAGTCTTATCATGTTCAATATACTAATGCAATTGTCCCTTTAAAGGCCATTTCTATTGGGCTTATAGCTCTGAGATACTGAACAAGATTACCAGACCTGATATAATCCTTTCTTTTATTTCTCTTTTACATTTATCTTTGGTCAGAGGTAAAAAAAATGTGGTATGCCTTGCTATATCAAACACTGCTTTGGAGATAGGGTCTCACTCTCGTGCTTACTGACAATGAACTCACTCTATATCCTAAGTTTGCTTTCAACTTACAGCATCTGCCTATTTCAGCTTACTAAGTGTTAGGACTAAAAACATGAGCCACCATAACTTCATTGCTTATATCAAATATATTATAATACCCTATGGAATAGTTCTGCCATATCTTACCTGTGTCTGGAATGTGTCAGTTTATACCATTAACAATCACTACATTTCCAGGACATATAATGCAATAAATTAACCATAAAATGACTAGTTGATCTTCACAAAGAATATTCCATAAGGGGCACAACATTGATTTTGATTACTGCAAGTGAAATATTCAGCAATATATTAATACTAATAGTTCACAACCCTGGTATTCTACCTCTAGGACTATATTAACCTATCTAAACATTGTTCCTCTGTGTTACTTCATATATGAATAATGCAAGCTGCTCTTGTTTAGCAAGTCAATAGGTAAGTATAGCTTTTAAAGCTCAAAAACACTGTGAGGATTTCATCTGGGCATCATTTTCTAAGCCACTTGAGAAGGAATGTTTATTGAAATAGTAAGGCATTTTGATAATACCTCCCTAAACCAAGCCACATCCACCATGAACTAACCAAAAAGATTGTCTTTAACCATTGTAAGAAGCTTCCTCTCCTCCTTATCCATATAGATATAGGTAGAGGTGAAAATTGGATCTAGAATTTTACTGTGACCCAAATGTTTACATAACAGTACACCTATTTCTCAGATTTATTGAGATTGAGATGATGAACATTTAAAACACTCTGGAATGAAGGTAATTTTGCTCTTGTCAATGTTTTGTCATGTAACAAAACAAGAGCAACACTACAGTAAGCATTGTTTTCATAACCAGATTATTTACCTGACAATAATAGAATAATATACAACTTTAATACTTAAGTTTCTACATATAATATCAAAAGACTTCACAGGGCAACTCTGATAAATATAAGAAAATTGTATCAAAAGGTAGGTACCACTTTCTTCATCAACACTAAACAGGTTTTGCATACCCTGAAGAAAAAAATCAATACTGAAATCCTCATTGAGGATATGCTTTTAAGAGATTGAATTTTAAAAGGCGATTTAATCATGATGGCAAATCACTCATAAGTGAGATTAGTACCTTTGTAAGAGAGCCCTTAGAGAGACTCCTTCTTTCTTTTAGTATATGAACACATAGTGAGAAGTTCCCATCTATGAGCCATAGAGAGGGCCCTTAGTAGAAACCAGCTCTACAAATGACTTGGTTTTGACTAAGTACAGTGAGAAATGTTTCTGATGTATATTAATTATGCAGCTCATGGTATTTTTATACTTGTTTAAAATAACACAAAGACATAATGTATCAGTGAATGACATAGATGAAGATTATGCTCTCATGATGCAACTGGATTAGTTCACATATTCTTTGCTTCTTTGTTTCCAGAACAAAGGCAGTTTAGGTTGTAAAGCAGATGTTAACTACAAATTCTACGTATTGGCACAGAAACTGGTGGATTCCACTTTGCAAACAGCCCACTTCATACATACATGCCCAATCTACAAGGTGTTTTCATATTTATATGCCTGTTACTAAAATTGTGACCTACATATGGTTGAGCAGAATGTGACAGCATACAAAGCTCTCTTCTGCATTAATGATTCTCATAAATGGTCAGCTAGAAATTCAGACATTAAATACATATATTCATTGAATGATCAGCTCATATGCCCAATGTGTGCATTTAAATGGAAACATTGAATCCCCTTATTTATTATTTATTATTAGTTTGCATGTATGATCATCCTTTTCATTAAATTTAACTTCTTGTTTTTATTTGCAGTAATATCAAGGTTCAGTAACATGCCCTATAGTTTTATCGACTAGACAGCTATTAAGCAATGGTACGAAATCAACATGAAGTTAATAATTAGTCTGAAACCTCCTCAAAATGACAAAACTGCAATGCATAGCCAAATTAATGATATTTTGTTTAAACCACTCCAAGGTTAATGGTTTGGAATTGATGAGCTCTTACATTCCTCGTTCTTCAAGAATGTGAAGATTGATCATTTCTCTTTCCATATTCTCTCTGATCACATTACTTTAACTCCAAGAATTATATGTTTTGTTTTAGCTAGTGGCATGTTACCTTTGCTTCATTCAAGTTACAATATTTCAAGCAACATCATGCTTCCCACATTTTTAAAAATCATAAGCATACAAATTGTTTTCTGAGTGGCAAAGAAAATTAAACACTATATATTTTATTTTCTTCTAATGAGTGATTAAATTACTGCCAAAGATAGAAGCTGTTTAAAAGATTCAATGCACAGACAAAATAACATCAGACATACACACTAAGAGGACATGTTTTTGAGGAATACTTTTTAAAAATAGTATATATATATATAGTTTCAGCCTGTGGTTTGAAATTCATATGAATAAAATGAAAAACTGTAACACTGATCAGAGGATTTGCTTCCTGATTCTTCTCAAACATCAATTTTATTTATTATAATCAAATTTGTTTTTCCCCTTTGGTGATTTCTAATCACATATATACTGCTTTTTTGGCATTGAATTATTTATAAATAAATTTTGAAGAATTTTGTATTGTATTAGGATTAACAACAATATTTTATTTCGTTCTTTCTTTCTTTTCATATCATTATTATAAATAAGTATATACATTGTATGAGCAAATCTTGTAAATGTTCTCCTGTTTCCTTCCTTTCTGTCCCCTACCCACTGGGACCCTTCCTAGGTGTGCATACTGGATCTGTCCATAGGTTAGAGATTTATGAACTACGACAGAGGTAGCCAGTTTTCTTTTTTTTTTTCTTCCCCCTTTTTGAATTGTTGCTGTGGGGGGGGGCATTGTCTCTGGAAATTCTCCCCCACCATGGCTTTTATAATCTTTCTGACACCTCTTCCGCTAAGGTGCCTGAGTCATAGTGGGTGAGTTTTAAGTCTGTTTTATTGTTGAAGTCTTAAGTATCTCTGGATCTTTACCCTGGGTTGTGTTGGGTATTGTTGGTGTCTGTCTCCATTGACCTTTCATGAGTTATCAGACTTGCTGTGGTGATTGGTCTCCTGTTTGTCTCCTCACTTTCTCATAGGTTTCATTTTGGCCCTGTGTGAAGGCCAGGTGTGGTTTGATCCCTGCCAGGATGTCAGCCATGATCAAATGTCTTATTGGTGGAATTAGGTTTTCCCCAGCTTTCTCAATACCTTCTAAAAAATACAAACAGAGAGATCAATGTAGGTTAAGTGAGACAACATTGCTATTTTGGCTAGCTCCTAATGGGTATAGCCTGTCTGTAGCTCTCTGGTAATGGGAATTTACTAGGAGCCCAAGTTCTTGGTCCCCATAGGATTTTGCCATGGATCCCAGTTCTAGTTAAGGGTTCTTTGTCACTAGGCAGATCTCTTAGCCAGTCAGTAAGCTGTTGATTATCCTCCTTGCTTTAGTGCCACTATTGCACAGATGAGCATCTCTTGACTTCCCGGTCAAGATTTGAGGTCAAGATTGTGGCATGGATGGTGAAGTTTTGTCACATGCTTGGTTTCTCTGGTGTAAGGAAGTGTGGGGGTGTTTAAATCTTCAGAAGCAATAGAAGGCTGGACCTTTGAAACCCTGGGTCGTGGGGCACATGGACTGGTGGGAGCCAAGCCACAGCTCCCTCACCTGGCCTTGCCTAGGGTCAGGGTCTGAGCGTGAAAGGGCAGGTGGGAGGTCAGGGTGCAGGTGTGCCACCTGGCCTCACCTAACATTAAAGCACTATATTTTCTTTATGTCTGGTTTCCTAGAATACTCAGGAATGTTGGATCTCCAGAGTTATATCATACATTTTAAAAATTATGCATACATTTATAATTAATTCTGCCATTTTATGATTATCAAAATTATACTACATAAGCACACGATAGATAACATTCCAATTTATACTTAATCATGTACATGCTTAGAAAAATAAAACTATTTCCAGATGCCTATCAACTGTTGTGATACTAAAGAGCACAACATACAGGTATATGTGCTTCTCTCATAATAAAAGAACAACATTAGTTATACTGTGCCTGGTATAATGCTTTTTCTAGAACTACAAGACACAATTCTCAGTGGGAATGAACTAAATTCTAAGTAATTAGCTAAGGTATTGTTCTCTTGAGCCCAAATTTCAGCTAGTGAAGCAAAGCCAATATAGACACAACTATTATTTTCAAACTGGGAATAGACTCACTGGTGAACAAAATTGGCTATTTACCAAAAAAAAAAATCTCAAATGAAGTCTTAAATTGAATGATCTCTGGTATAAATAGGAAGCCTAGATAGTTTGAGTGTGAGGATGCTAGTGTTCATAAGCCACTGATCCTAAACAACACTATTCACAACTAAAGTAACTTTAAAATAAAAGGAATTTCAACTTTCCCAGACTAGAAGCAAATATACAAAAAAAAAAACCCTCAAGAATTGTGGTGAGAAAAGCAGGCATGGATTGAGCTGGTCATAAAAGATTTCATTTCACCTATGCTAAGATAATCTTTTTTGGAAAATTTTGTATTTCAAGGTAGAATTATACAACACACAGTGCTTCACAAAGTTTTATCTGTGGAAATCTACTTTACCCCCACCCCCAGTTTAATACACCTTGATAAAACAATTCCTCTTTTCTTTGAGTTGAAAGTTTATTAGCAAACAAACATTCATGATTTTTTTTTTGTGGTGTTTTCGGTAGTCCTTTCCCAAGTCTGCCAGAGCCCTTATTTCCCATTACATGTGGAAAAGTTCTTTTGCCCTTTCTCAATACTTGTTCACCGTTTGTGCTATCCTACCTAGTTTTATAGCCTTCACCCATAGTCATATCCCTTATTTACAAACACAGAAATATTAAAAGCGAAGCTCTGAATATGAGGCATAACAGGTAATTTTTGTTTTGGGAGCCTCGATTACCTCACTTACAATAATCTCTTCCAGTCCATCGATTTTCCTGTACATTCATGATTTCATTTTTCTTTACTGCTGAATAAAATTCTGATTGGATATGTACCACATCTTCTTTAACCAGCTTTTAAGCTTTGAAGGGCATCTAGATTTATTCCATATCATTGCCATTGTGAAAAAAAAACATTATTGAACATAGGTAAGGTTATCACTACCTTTTGAAAGCTACAGGGAATATGCCATGCTTGAGATAATATTAGAGTCACTTATTTTTAATCACGTAATAAAAATTTTTGTTGATAGAGAAACAATACAAGTTCATGAATTTATAATACATTTCCAATTAATTTGCTAAACAAATTTGTTTTGAGTAGCTATTACCTTCTCATTTCTGGTACAAACTACTCAACCAGAAGCAGGTATGGAAAAAAAAAATTGTTCCCAGTTTACAGTTTCACCTTGGCAGGGAAAGCAGATTATGAACAGACATTCAGGTATCACACCCCCTCTACAGGAGGGAGGAAGAAGAGACAGTGTGGTCTAAACACCTTGTGAGCTTACACTAATAAAATGCCTTCTTGCTATTTTGGCTAGCTCCTAATGGGTGTAGCCTCTCTGTAGCTCTCTGTAGTGGGAATTTCCCCTAGGTGCCGGAGTTCTTAGAACCCATAGGATTTTGTCATGGATACCAGTTCTAGTTGAGGGTTCCTTGTCACTAAGTGGATCTCTTAGCCAATCAGTAAGCCATTGATTACCCTCCTAGATTTAGTGCCACTATTGCACAGACAAGCATTTCTTGACTTCCTGGTCGCTTCCATGTAGTCATGTATTTAGCATTCTTGTGACAACTGTCTATATTGTATATCAGTGGTTTCTGCTTTCTCCAAATATCATTGACCAATTTCCCCTGACAGTTCATGCAACACCTTCCAATGCTACACATATTACCATCTGGGAGCTGGTTACCATTCTGGATCTAGCAGGATCTCTTGGTGTTGTTTGATGTCATTCTGTGAATTCTTCAGCAATAGGGTCTTAGGCCTGGGGCAGGTATTCAAGAGCTTTGACAGAAGTCTGTTATGTTTTGAGGACCTTATGGGTCTCTTTGATCAGCAGCTCAGTGTGGGAAGAAGCCAATAACTGAGACAGGGAGATGCAGGGCTGGGCCATTATTCTTGACGTTAGGCTTCCTCCTAATATATTCATGGCACCTCTTACCTGGTGGTGCCCTCAGCTTCCTCGGTAGCTTGCTGTATAAAAGCTAGGGTTTTATGGTGTCAATTGATTATTCAGTTTACTGTATGAGTCCCCCCATCCTCCCATTACACCCATTCTTTCCATTCCCTTTTATAGTCTCTCTTGTTCACTGACAAATTTTCTTAATGCTACAGTTTAACATGGTTAGGAACCCCAAAGAGGGAGAATATGCAGTGCTTGACTCTCTGCTCTTGAGTGTGGTAGCTAAGAATGATCTGATCCAAGTCCATCTCATTTAACATATATTGATCTCACTCTCTGGTGGAGATTCTGTTTGTATTTTTCAGAAGGCACTGAGAGAGCCAGGGACAACTCAATTCCACCAACAAGACATTGAATGATGGCTGATATCCTGGCAGGAGACAAATCACACCTAGCCTTCACACAGGGCCCAAGTGAAACCTATGAGAAAGTGACAAGAGAAACAGGAGACCAATCACCACAGTAAGTCTGATAACCCATTAAAGGTCGATGGAGAGACACCAATGATACCCAACACACCCAGGGTAAAGATCTAGAGATACTTAAGATCTCAACATCAAAGCAGACTTAAAACTCACCCACTGTGAATCGGGGAAAAGAGAGGAAGAGGGGGCGGAAAGAATTTAAGAGCCATGATGGGGGAGAACATTCAGAGACATTGCCCCCCAGCAACAGTGCATAAAGGGGGAACAAAAAAAAAGAAAAACTGTCTACTTCTGGTGTCATTTATAACCCCCGATCCTATGGATAGCTCTAGGATGTGCACTAAGGAAGGACCCCAGTGGGTAGGTGACAGAGAGGAGGGAAACTGGAAGACATTCACAAGATTTGCTCATACAATGTATAAAATTATTCATAATAAAGATATAAAAATAAAATAAAATAAAGAAAATGAAAATGTCTCTTTCCCGGGACACACGTTCTTCAGTAAAGTTCCACCTCCCAAAGGCTCTACCTGCTGGGGATTATATTTGAAGCTTAATCATAAACACACAGGGCTATTGGAGACATTTTAGACTCAAATCACCACATTATGCAGTAGGATTTAATTTCATTGAAGGTTAGCACAAAACCTTGCCCTCATGGACTATGAAAGTTTGCTCAATAACTACTCACTTATTCCAATAATAGAGATTCTATAATATCCTGATATTTGTCATGTCTTCCTTGGAAAGGCATGGTCCTATTATTTGTGCTCTTGTCATGGAGAGCCACCATGTTCTTTTTTTAGTTAAAATGCAATCCAACCAAACATCTCTTCATATACCTTCAAATATATGTTAGCGTGAGATTTTATTTTTTATTATTAAATAGGTGAAAGAAAATGCTCATATAATTTGGGGGCATGCATATATTAGTCTGAGAGAATACAATTCTTTAAATTATTTCCTGAGGGCAGATTTTTAATAATAATACAGGAAGACAAATGATATACAGTAGACTATAGAACAAAAATAATGTTGAAATGGGTAAATTAAGAGAAAAAGAGTAACATAAAACTTAATTTCCATTTATTTTTTTAACAAGGCTTGTTTTGATAATGTCAAAAGTTTGACAATATTCATTGATTCAGAATATTTCAGATTTATCCTTATACCTTAACAGCCCTGGCATTCTACCTGCCGTAAAGGAAAACTACTTTGGCTAAAGAGCTCTGACGATATCCTATCTACATTACAGAGGTTTTTTTTTTCAAGGTTTTCTTTAAAAAATATTTATATAAAAGAGAGAGAGAGACAGAGACAGAGACAGAGAGAGGAGAATGAATATGGGTGCTCCAGGGCTTCCAGTTACTGTAAACAAATTCCAAATGTACTCATTACTGTGCATCTGATTTACATGGGTAGTAGGAATCGAACCTGGGTCATTAGACTTTGCAGACAAGTGACTTAACTGTAGAGCCAATTCTCAGCCCCTTTTCAGAGTTTGTTTTATTGTCATTTGTACATGTATGTGGCATTGGAGCATGTCTGTATGTGTGTAGGACCACATATGTGTGTATGTCTGAATGGAAAGGCCTGAGTTGAAGTCAGGTGTCTTCCTCAATTGCTCTTCACTTATTTTTTTTTTTTTTGAGACAGGTTCATTCTCTGAATTTGAAGTTCACCAATTTGCTATATTAGCCAGACTGCAGGCCTCTGGCATCCACATGTGTCCATCTCCCTTGCACCATCACACTCAACTTTTAAGCGTGTCCTGAGAATCTGAACTCTGTTCCTCGTGCTTAAATGGCAGCAATATATTGACTAAGTCATCTCGGCAGCCACTCATTGGCTTCTGTTCCTTATTTCTCCAATTTCCCAAATAGGCACAAGGCTTGCATGTTTCCTCTCCCTCATCATTCCCCATGAAGCCAGACTGCATTGCCCTGAGTAAATCACAACTGCTTTTCTGTAGAACAAGTGAGAAAATCCTGTTTCTGTTAAGTGGGATTTTTCTTCTGCTTTGTTTGATTCTGCTAGATCTTCTTTGGAGGAATTACAGGTGAAATAGAGAAAACCTGCTCGCAGAGTCAGTATCTGGATGCCAGGGTTGTCATCTGAAATGACCCTGTGAAATAGTTCCTAAAATTTAGAACAATTACTATATAGCTTTACACTGCTCTTGGGTGAGTGAGGTGTATAACTGTAATATGGACAGTGCACTAGTTAGCTTCTCATTTCTGGGAAAAACTAATGTAAAAAGAAAGAAAACCAAAATCAGTTTATGCCAGAAAAGAGTTTGTTTCTGGCTTAGAATTTCAAGAGGAAACTTTGTCATAGTGGAGGAAAACAACCTGTTTGTGACATCACACATCCATGACACAGAGGGAACAGTAAGCTTGCACTTGCTGTGAACACTCAGCAGGCTAGATTGTTCAACCTGGACATCAATCCCAGAAATACACCTCCTCCAGCAAGGCTACTGATTTTTGTGTGTTACTTTTGTTTCCTGCCACTCTGCTGAAGGTATTGACCACCTTCAGGAGTTTACTGATACTGTTCTTTGGGTCTGATATATATACCATCATGTCGTCAGCAAAGAGGGGTAGTTTAATTTCTTCCTTTCTGATTTGTATCCCTTTTATGCTATTCTTTTGTCTTATTGCTTGGGCTAGAACTTAAAGCACTATGTTCAATAGCAGTGCTGAGAGTGGACACCCCTGTCTTGTTCCTGAATTAAGTAGGAACTCCTTGAGTTGTTCCCATTGAGAATGATTTGTGCTTTAGGGGATCTGTATATTGTCTTTATCATGTTGAGGTATAGGCCTATTTTTTCCAAGGTTTTGCACATGAAGTGGTATAGAGAGTGAAATTAGTATCAGGAAAATCACTGAAAACAAGGTTGTAAGAAGTAGGAGAGTTGTGACTTTTAAGAAGTTGTCTGTGAAATGAAAGCTTTTGAAAATGGTAACATTTGCTTTTGATTTCTGTGGTGTGCGTGCGTGTGTGTGTGTGTGTGTGTGTGTGTGTGTGTGTGTGTAAAATGTGTGTGGCATAAGTGGAGTACATTTTTTGTGTTTTATATAATTGTAGTTTATGCATGGGCTTGTGTAAAATGGAGAAGGCAGAGGTGGACACTGGAATCCATACCCATCTTTTACATTGGTGCTAAGGATGGAATTCAGGTTATCATGATTGAACAGCAAGTGCTCTTAGACTCTGAGCCATCTCCTCAGCATGTACTATTGATTTTGAAGGATTTTTTTAAAGGAACTACTTTATGATGTGTGGGTTTTTTTTTTTTTTTTGTGTGTGTGTGTGGAGAGGGCTGGGGTGTTCAAGACATACTTTATTTTATGTAAACTTGAAATGGTTGAAACAAAGCTACAATCATGATGCAAGAAATATTTATAGTGCATTTGTTCTTTTCATTGAATATTTTCATTTATTTACTTGCAAACAGAGAGAGAGTGTGAACAGAGGGAAGGACAGAGAATAGGCATTCCAGGGTCTATCTACTGTACACAAACTCCAGATGCATGAGCCACTTTGTGCATCTAGCTTTACATGGGTACCAGAAAATCAAATCCAGGTTGTTAGGCTTCCCAGACAAGCACTTTTACTGATGAGGCTTCTCTCCAACCCCTGATATTCCTTGTTAAAAAAAATCAATTCTATTAACTTAGTTTATTTATGGCAGTTACCCATCAAATTATTTTGATTTTGTCAAAGTGTTATATGTGTTTAATAATATTGTTTAGTGGCTTTGAAGTTGTTAATTTTGTTCTGCCATTTTAAGAATAAATAGTTGAAGGAAGTTATTGTATCTATTAAATAATCATCAGTGGGGTTAGACCATCAACTTTGGGTGACATTTCAAATATATAAAATTTAACACCATAATTTAATAAAAAATACTGTTAAATATTTGTATGTGTGTTTTTCTGTAAGAGCTCCAGAGAGAAGAGACAAAGAGAGGGTGCAAGAGAGAAAGAATGAATAAGTGGTGGATGGGACTGTTTCTATACATATGACTGGTTGTGAAAATGTGAATATTTGTGAAAGAATGGGGGTGCAATTGTAATAAATTAATATTAAAATAGTGATAATATGGAACAAAACATAACATTACTGTAGTTAATAGATGCTTAAAATATTAATAAATCGTCCATGTGCTTATATTTTACTATGCTTATCAAACTAATTTTTAACATTTTATTTATTTATTTGCAAGAAGAGAAAGATAGAGAAAGAATGGGTGTGCCAGGGCCTGTGGCCACCACAAATGAACTCCAGATGCATGCACCACTTTGTGCATCTGTCTTTATATGGGTACCTGGTAACTGAACTCAAGTCATTAGGTTTTGCAGGCAAACTCCTTAACAGCTGAGCTATCTAACCAGGCTCTGCTTATTGAACTTTTATGTAATATTTTAATACCAAGCAAATTATGAATTCATAGGCCTATTCTGAAGTAGTGCATGAATTCAAATTAGAGCCTTGATAATTGAATTTATGAAAAGTATTCTTATAAATTTGTAACAAATTTGTATCTGTTAAGAATGAACACATTTCAAATGGTGTTGAATAAAACTATTTTATCATGTTTTTGAAAATATGACTAATAATAGCAGGTATCTGTATTCATGATGTATTTTCAGAAACTTTAGATTGACTACTTCATCAAGAGTTTGATATAATTCTTCAATATTTTAGTAAGCCAATTTCTGCATACACCTATAATGTCTATAAATCTACAACAAAATGAATACATTTTATTAAAAAAACACATCAACTTTATTACACAGAATTAGAAATGGACATTTAAATAATGCTGTAATTTAATCTTCTTATTTAGTCATGAGGACTTCTGTAGCTGAACAAATCCTATCATCCTTTTTAATAAGGGAAATCGAATGTCTCTTATTAGACTTCTAAATAAATTGTTTTCAGATCTCTCATGAAAGTTGCACAAAGCTAAATACTCTTCAATTGAAATCATACCAACCTATTTTATAAGTGTAGTGTAGTATATTTGTAAATTTGTAAAGTTAACTAATTAGACCTAATTTCTTCCAAAAGAGAAATTTTTAAAAACAAAAAACTTTCATGGTATCTCAAGTTTTACATAACTCTCAAAATCATGCATTCCATGTGGAGTGAATTCCGGAGTGTGGGTGAGATGCAAGGCTCTATATGTAGATATGGGACGTACACTTGGATATAGCTCGTGTGGGAGAAAGACTAATTTTTACTGGACTGTGAACAGCTATAAATGATTACTGGTTGATGTAGTTATGAAATATATCACTGAAAGCTTGCTTATGAGGAACCATTAAGCTATTGGTATACTGATCATTTCCAAATCAACATTTTAAATAAAACAAGTTGTGATCTTGACCTATTTTTATAAATGTATTTGACTATTTTTAAAAGGCTTTCCTAAATTTATCACACCCAAATCCCTGCATTTTCTCATCAAATCTACCCTAGATTTTTTGTTATAAAACATTTATCCACAGGAAACTCAATATTAATTTAACATTCATATTTCATATTTTCATATTAGCAACTCAATCAAGCATGTATTTTTTATGATTAAATACTGAGTACATATTTTCTTTGGAGTTTACTTAGTATCATACAGATATTTTGAAACTAATTTAATAGTGTCTAATTTCTTTGAATTTCAAATGAATTCTAAGTGTCTAATTTCTTTGAATTTCAAATGAATTCTAAGTAAATGGGCTAAATTATTTTATATGTGGAACTTAATAATTATATGTAATACATTGAAATAGCTTTCTAGTGTTCAGTGATGGAAATTTCTTGCTTCAATAGCCTAGCCACTTGTAAGCTGTTCATGCTTCACACACATGCTGACCCTTACAACTTGATTCAGCGGTTTACAAAAAAAAAGTAAAAGGTGATGAAGAAAGACAATTTGTGAAGAAACAAGAGGTCAACCGAAGTGGAAGGCGATGAGAGGGTAATATGAATGAATGTTAACAAAATGCATTATATACTAAGTATATTGTACGCTTTTATGAAATTATTAAAGCATAAAAAGTTTCAATTAATAAAAAGAAATATAATTTTCTCATAATAAAATTCAACACTTTTCATGAGTCATCATTTTCTTTAGTATTGACCAAAATTCCTACACTAATCATGTGTATATTCTTACAAGGACGATGATGCGAAGGTAGGTGTCTAAAGCCTCTGGGAGGTGCACTGTGCTGGACGCTTGCTCTATCACTTGTAAATGCTCCAGTATTTACAGTAAATAGTGTCACCTCTTTTAGGATATACTGTCAGGGTGTTCTCCCGCATCTTCTTCTGACTCTCCCCTCATTCTTCTTTGTATGCATATCATTTAAATATATTATTGTATTTCAACACAATAATCTTTCAGATTGTCTGGGCAACTTCTTTCAAAATGAGTGAAAAATAGGTATTTTGTTAGGGAAATACAACATCAGGTAATGTTCTGAGTATTGGCAGTAAGTTTGGTCTTGTATTCAACTTCCTTTAATTAATGGCTTATTCAATAAAAAAGCTAATGAAGATCCCAAAGTACATTAATAAGAATAACAACCTTAGAGACAAGATGAGTACACATATTGTTGAGAGTATTATTTAATGAAGGAAAACAAGCCAAAGGTAGAGGAGAACTTGTGGTTATATCGTGTCTTTGATGTTTTAGGCACCCAGCCTTTGCACTCTTTGGACACATCTTTAGCTGGAGATGCAGTGATGGCTTTCATGTATCTGGTGATTTCTGTTCAGAGTTCTGTTCACTAAGGCAAGCACCTCAAACACGATATCAAGCATTTGATGTACTCATAATAGAAACATAGACCTTCTTACTTACTCTTCACATGAATGGACCACTGAAACAAAACTATCAGTTATTCATTTTATTAAATAATTTTGTTTGCTGTACTGATTTTGTTCAGCCTGTGACATTTTTATTTTAATGATTTAAAAAATAAGTTCAGAGAAATTGGGATGATTGTTTCAACTTGCATATGACTAATAATAATTTTCCAATTACTAGCAATAAATGTCATAATATATGTGAATGAAGTCTTACAACCCCAGACTCTAGAAAAATTGTACATGAAAAACTTATTTTTGATTATAACTTGAATAGATGACCTTCTTAGAAATTTTAAATTACAGTTGTATAAAACACTGATAAATCATCTATTAACTTTAAAACTTGTAAATATATGAAAGGCTACAGAAAAAATGTGACCAGTAAATAAGCTTGAATGGGAAAGAGAATTTAAACCTGAGTTCACTCAAATACAGCCACACTATCAGTTAATTATCTTCTATGATAATTCTGAGATAATGACTCGATTTTAACTGTAATGGTTTATACGGCTTCCTATTCTATTTTATGATAATTAAACATGTCCTTGTTCTTGTCTTCTGTGATATAGAAGTAGCTGCCACTTATTAAATGCTTGTAATTCTGTCAAATAAAATTTCTTTAATTCTTGAAATTGCACATTTTTTGTTTGATTGGCTAGACTTATCACCACCCACAGAAAAGTCAGCCCTCGTTAATTTAGGATATTCCTCATCTGAAATGTCAGACATATTGGATCACACACATGCTTTATGGGAGCCCAAATTATTCTTTGTTTTACAGGAGAAAGTACGTTAATACCCCCTTTATAAATTCAGAAACTAGAGAAAATAACATTTCTGTTGTAATACCTTCAACTGTATCTCCAAATGTGAGAAACAAAAATGTCAACCTTTAGCAATGGCAAGTTCATGAATTGTTTCAGTATATTCAGTATGTTATATCACGAAGTGTTTCATCCTGGTGTATAAAAAAATATTTGTTGAATGTGAAATGCTATCAACTAGAAATTTTCTTTAAACATTCAATGACCATGGTTTTGAGAGGGGCTGATCATGTAGACAATCTGCGTAACAGATAACCAAGTACAAAAGTCACAAATTAAAGGAGGTGCTGAGAATAAATGATGATGTTTATGCAAAAATTTTAGTGAACCTCTTTTTCAAATTAGTATTGGAAACTCCCCAAATCAAGCTTATTAGATGCCAGCCTAGGGCTAACCTTGTAAGCAGACCTTCAAAAGGAGATCAATAAGACACTATGTTAATTATTTTCTGCATATCATAACAAAAATTATTAAAAATGAAAGTCAACAAAACCCACTGCTTTGGCCATCAAAACCAGGACCTGGAATTCAGGCAATCTCTTTGAGTTTAAAAATGTTTTAGAGAATAGAGTGGTGCTTCTATGTTGGGAAAAATTTGATATGCGTCTATATCCCATATAAAATATTTGATAGACATATGGCTTAGCAGATTTTTCTCAGTTTGAAAAGCATTGATTCCATGGCTGATTTCAAAATTGTATATACTTACTGAGACACTATCTCTTCAATTAGAATATTTGATTCTGGTTTTACTTTCAAACCTTTTCCTCTTATGAAGACAGAAATCATACTTTAGCTCAATTCATGCATGCTTGCAAACCATGAAAAGTACCTTATGCTCTTCTCCATTCCTGCTTAGCAGGGAACAAGTTCATCCTTCAACCACCTGAAGCTGTTGGAATGTATATCTATGAAAATATGTCACAGTGCAATGCAAAAATTAATCTGTTCTCTCCCCAAACTCTGAGAATCTCAAAAATCATAATTTTCTTCATATTTAACTACTAGTATTTTGTAATACGAGATGTCTCTCTGCAATATGTATCCATCTGTCCTGATTTAATAGTTGGTAGAATGGATGATAGTTATTTAACAATAACCAAAGAAGCCTTGTAAACTTAAAATAATAATAAAATCACATAGACAAGAGACTAGATGGAATGTTGTTGATAGGGTCATAGATTACAAACTTTCCTGAAAGAGTCAATGCTAAAAAGAAAATAAAATTCTAAATTTCATATCCTCAACTTCAATGAATATCACCATACAAATAACTTCTAAGTAATTTGCTACTGCAAAAAAAAATTGAGAATATTTTTTTCTTTCTCAAATTAGAGACTGTTCTCCTTTCCACTAAGAGCCAGGAATCTTATATAAGCCCTCCCACAACAGCAGGCATGTAGATCCATACACGTTCCTTGGTATTTACGAGCAGCTGTAGCTAGCAGAGCTGGAGGAGAGTTCTACCTCCTGGAGTTCTAGAATTTGCAACGATCTGTGCATAACAAACAGGGACAGAAATAACTGGAGCTCTGAAATTCTCTCCATGAAAAAGTTCTTAAAATTGAAACCGTCCCAACCTAAATGCCCAAGAATTCTCTGCATATCTAAAGGCAGTCTTCAGCAAGATGTGGCTCTTTGACATGACTTACAATTGGATGCATCAAATTAGAAAAGTGGTCACTGTGAGCCATTTCCCAAACATCCTTCTGAAGCCTCTTTCTAAAGATGTGTATCAGTGCCTCATATGAAACTATTTGGTAATACATGCCGGAACACTTTTATAAATATATCTACTTAAATTTGCTTAAAGATTAGTAGCTATTCATGCTTTCTCTTGGCTGTACATACTTAGATATAAATTTTATTGCTTTCTTATAAAAATGCAAATATAAGCAATGTGATATTTTCTACATTTTTCTTCAATATATTGGAATCTCACTCAACCTTGAGAACTTATAAATTTTGTTTTTTCCCTTGAGGAAACCACCTCCAAATCATTTAAACCTGTTTCTTGCAGTTTTTTCTCATGTTTTCTAAATTACAATTTTTATACTGACTTTCTGATATAATACATATTCACCTCACATATTATCTTGTAAAAAAAAAAAACCTTGTCTCCAAAGTCCCTTCATTGTTCACTTATTTCTCATATTATTGTTGTATTCAAACAATAATAATTTATTTTATGCCCTGCTAGATTAACTATAAGAAATGTGTTTTATAACTTTCTGTGAAAAAACCAAGATATTAATATTCTTTGTCTATTATTTGGCTTTTTCTGTTCATATTTTTAGTTGTATTATTTACAATTTTCCTTAATCATTCATTTTTGAAATACATTCTATTTATATTTTATATATCTGGGCTTAGCTTTAAATCATTAAATTAATGAAAACTGTCTACGTACTTATGACTATAGAAATCAGGGACAACTGTTCCCCATGAGTTACATTGTCAGTAATGTTAAGATTAGCAATTTTTTAAAATTACTTTCATTGACCATAGGATGAAGGATTCTTTTTTGTATCTTTATGAATGAAATGACATTTTGGACAAATAGAATATGTAGAAATAATACCTTCAGTTTCAAGACTCAGAGCTTAGGTTATTGGCTGTTTTCATTTATGTGTCTTGAAACAACCTGAAATTCCTCCTTTGCCCCTGACTTCCCCGAGGCAACCATGTTGAAGAGAACACACTTAAGTACATCTTTTTTATCTAATGCAATAGGAATATGAGTGAATCCATTTTAATTTTCAAACTAGCCAAGATACCACATTCTGAATTATCCTGAATGCCCTCAGTGAAGTGCTCACTATATATATATATATATATATATATATATATATATATATATATATATATATATGCCTACCAAAATAATGACCATTACTGATCTATATACTAAAATATTTATTTCTTTGAGTTTTCATTTATTTTTCCTTCTATACTTATGTTTTATAGCTTGATAATGAGGAAATAAAATCTTTTTTGCTAAAAGTCATTACATTTTGGATGTTTATGTTCCAAATACAACTCAGAAGTTATCAATATTAATTTTCTTGATTCTGAAGATTTTTTCCCAAAGTTTTAGGATTTCCTTTTTAACTTGTAGAACTTTGAAAACTTATGCCAATATTTACATCTGATATATATTATACAATATATTTCCAATTACTCCCTTTTATCCACATGCTCATCCAACTTCTTCAAATGGAAATCATTGATTTTAGGTATTGTACCAACAAATCTTCCTAGAATGTCTACTTATTTGTTTTAAAAAAGATAGTTTCTTGAAATACATGACTTTCACCTTTTGTGATGATTCACTTGATCATGTATGTCCAGGAGGAATTTAGTAAGATTTCAGGAAAGCTTCAGGGGCTAATATTCTCTATCCTTGCATATTTTATTATACATTATTGTACATTTATTTCTTGTCTCATAAATAAGAATTTAGACTAGAAGAATCATTCACTTTTTCTAACTCTGAAAATAAGTTTCCATTACATCATTGAACAATACTGTTTAAGGGCTGGAGAGATGGCTCAGAGGTTAAGGCACTTGCCTGCAAAGCTAATGAGTGGGGTTTGATTCCCCAGTGCCCATATAAAGCCAGATGTATAAAGTGTTGCATGTATCTGTAGTTCATTTGAAGCTGCTGAAAGCCCTGACACACCCATTTTCTCTGGCTTCCTGTTTCTCTCCTTTGATTTCAAATAAATAATTCACATTAAAAAAAAAAGTGGGCTTGCTTACCTGGACTGGAACCCAGGGACACACAACCCAGGGCAAAGTTTCAGAGATACGTAAGATCTAAAGAGTAAAGCAGACTTAACACTCACCCACCAAGACTCAGGGAGGTGAGCAGAAGAAGGGGTAGAAAGATTGTAAGAGCCATGGTTGGGGGGAATATCCAGAGAAATTGCCCCCCTCAACAACACACAAAGGGGGAAGAAAAAATGAGAGAAAGAAAAAGTGGCTACCTCCTGTGCAGTTCATTTCCCCTATTCTATTGGCAGATCCAATATGAGCACCGAGGAAAAACCCCAGTGGGTAGGGGACAGAGACAGGGAAAAGGGGACACATTCACAAGATGTGCTCATACAATGTATATACTTTTTCATAATAAAGATATTTTAAAAATGCAAAAACTGTTTAAATGAGAATGTAAATGTTACTATGTTACTGGTACCCAAAAGGAGCAATGTAACTTTCTCTGGTAGGTAGTCAGCAAAGGACTGGCCCACAGCAACTGAGATGTTATTGGGCTCTGTGAGGACTAGAACTCCAGTGTGATTCAGTCTCGGCCAACATAGCTATAAACAGCAGCAGCCAAAGCTGCAGATTCCTATATTTTCCTCAGTTTTTCCCTGGCTTAGTCTCCGTGGGTGGGTCCTTCCTTAATCAGTGTTGCTTTCCCCTCAACCAACCAGGGTCATTGCTACACACCTGAATGAGCCTCACCTCTCCTTAGCAATGAGCTTCATCCTGATTGGATGCCTAGTTTATAAAGGAACTTGATACAAGCCTCTACATGAGATTTGCCAGCCAGCAAGGAGAACACAAGAATTCCTCCTGGCCGGGAGTTTCAAGCTTTTTTTTTTCTCCTTTTTCACCCTACCATTAATACATTTTCTATAACTTATTATGCATTGAATCTACATTTTTCAATTCTTTGATAACTTGTAAAGATCTGATGCTTGGGGTTCTTGAACCTTTGGGTCTCCTGCACCATTTTTGACATCTAATCACTCCTAGAGCTTCAATCCCTCGGTATTAATAACATCATAATTGCCACAGATGTTTTCTTATGAGACTATGGGGTATATTTTAATATTTTATATATGATCACTTCAATATAAGTAAATAAGTATATACATGTATATGTTTGTATATTCTGGCCTTATTTGGTAATAATTTCTATGATTATTCAAAACCCTTTCCTATTTTCTTTGATATATATTATATATATTGTATAAATATACAATACACATTTTACACACATTTATATGAGTATATAATTTCTTTTCAAAGCTTTCCAAAAGAAGTTCCTTATCTGTGAGGTGTACTTGTTTTCCTAGGACCTGTAGCATTAAGTTTCCAATATTTTTCAATCAAAAATTTTATTATTACATCATTATATTTTAAAATATTTTATTTATTCATTTTCAATCAGAGAGAGAGACAGAGAGAGAGGGAGAGAGAGAGAGAGAGAGAGAGAGAGAGAGAGAGAGAGAGAGAGAATGCACAAGGGCCACCACCTTGTGGGTCTGGCCTATGTGGGTCCTGGGGAATTGAACCTTGGGCCTTAGGCACTGGAGGCAAGTGCCTTAACCACTGAGCCATCTCTCCAGCCCTACATCATTATTTTATAAATTCAACATCTCATAAATTTCTCCCACAATTTCTTTTTTCTTGTTTAAAATAGATAAAATTATTCAACTTCTAATTTTTGTAAAATCAAATGCATATAATTATACTGGTAAAATAGTTCTTTCTTATTTCTGTGGATTTTATTTTGGAAATTTATCTTTCATCTTGAAATATAAAATTATGTCTCTAATCTTTGTATATGTTTAGAGCTAAAATATACTCAATTTTCTTAGAATAAATATTAGGAAGATAGAAAATGTGTTCTGGGATGCATGTTGTGGAGTATCTGTCCTAGATTGCTCCAACCATCTGCCAAATACATTTGAAAAAAAAAAAAAACTTGTCATTTACTCTACTCACCAAACACCCAAGTAACAAAATGCCTGAAAAACAGGATAATAGTAGAGTTTACTGTCTGTTGTAGTTAACTTTCCACTGCTGGGACCAAACACCTGACCCAAGGCAGCTATGAGTGGATAGAGTTTATGTTGGCTTACTTTCTTGAAAGGAATCTTAATGATTGCAGGAAAAAGACGGTAGAACATAGTCTGGATATTAGGTCTTTGCCACACTAAGTGAAAAATAGCAGCAAGAGAATGAGCTGGGCTAACACTGGTAAGCTAGGGGTTAATAAATCTCATGGTCAGTAATACACCTTTTCCAGCAAGTCCCTACCTCACAAGATGCTGACAGTTGGGGACCAAGCATTCAACATATACATTTATAGGGGATGCATCTGATTTAAACCCTGGCCCTCACATACCTATGTCCATAGATGATGTGAAATGCAATAAATTTAATTCAACTTAAAAAAAATCACAATACTGTTCAAATTCCCAACTACAAAGTCTCATATGAGACTAGAGACAATCTCTGTTTTACTTTTTTCTTTCTTTTTCAGAAAGAGAAAACAGGGTCTCACTCCCAGGCTGACCTTAAACTCATTCTGTTGCCATGGCTGGCCTTAAACTCCGGAGGGCTTTCTAACTCAACATCATGTGTGCTGGGATTGAATGTGTGCCCCATCATGCTCAGCTTTCAAAAAAGGCTCATAATTGTAATTCTTTAAAATAAAATAGAACTTAAATATATACAATGATACAGAGTAAACATTCATACTGCAAAAGATGGTATTGGGCATAGCAAGTACATGTTTAACAAACAGGACAAATATCAAATCTTACAGCTCCATGTGTGGGATCCACAATGAAATGTCTTGGGTTCTAATTCTACCTTTCAAGCTGGGCTGTCTACAGCCTGGTGAAAATACCATCCTGAGCCAGAAGCTCTCCTTGATTTGTTTCCATAATCCTGGTATCTACAAAATATTGGGGATTATATTGAAATCCACATTTCATGCCATGACCTCACTGGACCTCCACACAGGCACTCCAATAACCCTTCCTCATATTATCCAATGGCCATCTCCAAAATACCATGTTGCAAATCAAATGACCCTTTCTTTCCTGCATTTATTATTCTTGCATACTACCGGACAGGCTACAAAATTTACCAATTCAGGGGAGATTAAAGTGACATTAGAATATCAGGAAAAAAATCTTCCCCATGCTTCTTTCTCAATACAGAGCAGTTGGCCCAATACCAATGGTGGTTTTCTCTAAAAGAATTGCAGCTGAAGCAGGCTGCATTCTCTGGACCAGAACCTTCATTTCTTTCTGAGCCATATCCATCTGCTCACATCAGGCCATTTATTATAAACTCATTTTGAGAAAAGGTATACTACAGCCAGAATGTCAAAAAACTGCTTCTCACCCAGTTCCACAAAGTGACAAAGGTGTTTGTTTGTTTGTTTTGCCCTCAAAAGCCAAACCTCTACAGTCCACAGTTCTTTCTGCATTTCAACTGTCACCAAAAAGGCCCCCAAACTCTCCTTAAAGCTCTGTCAGGTGTCCTCGTCCAAAATTATAAATCTGCCCATACTCCTCCCATAAATCAGTTCCAAAAGAACAAAAGCCACTCAGTCATGATTCAAACAGCCATAATCCCACTCTTCTGGTACAAAAGGGTCATCTATAGGAAGGCATAACTCACTGGCTTTGAACTTAGAGAAGAGCTCTATTGAAACTCAGCTTCCATAACTGCGAGGAATTCAATTTCTAGGCAAGTGGACTATAAAATTCCCACAGAAAGCAAAGCAAAGAATGAAATAGTATTAGAAAGATGGAGGAATTGTATTCTGTGAAAAATACACAACGAAGAAACACAGTGAATATGAGATCAACCACCTTGAGCCATTCCAGCCTCCCAGTCCCAACAAGAGAGGGGAAGTCTCAGAGAAAGAATTTAGAATCCTACTCATAAAAAAATCTCATCAGTGACATTGAAGGTTTAAACAAGCAGATGAAGGAAATAAGGAAATCCTTTCAAGGTCTTGACAAGAGTCTCTAAAGTGAATGAAACTATGTGTAAACTGGAGATGAAATTCTAAAACACAGATGATAAACTCAACCAAACAGTAACTATGAAAATGGAAGAAACAACCACTTAAATAAAAATCACAACTGAGAGCATCAACAACAGGCAATACCATGGAGAATATCAAATTTCAAAGATGGAGGACCAAGTCCAGGCAATTATTCACACAGACGCCTAGAGAGAAAAAAAAAATCACAAAATATAAGAAATGTGTACAAAAAGTCTGGGATACATTCAAAAGACCAAACCTTAGAATCCATGAGGTAGGACAAGGAACACTGATAACATCTAAATGAACTGAAGGGTTATCCAAAAAAATAATAGTAGAACATTTCTTAAACTTAGAGAGGGAAGTCAATATTCAAACACAAGAGGTATTCTGAGCCACAACCAGAGAGCCTCCCAACACATCATAGTCAAAATTGTCAAAAATACTAAGTAAAAAATCAATGTCTCTGTGAGATATAATCAGAGATATCGGTGTGCATATATGTGAAAAATATACATATGCATTGCTATGTACTTTTCACAGTTGTTTGCTACCTGATGTTATCCACAATGGTTATTTTATTATCAAAGACTAGAAGATATTGACAGGTTCCAGGAAGATATACACTGCAGGTTTCTGAAGCATAGTCACCTGGACCTTAGAAAATACATGCAACCACCACCTCTGTCAAATTCTCTTAGCTAACATAATACACATATTCTTCATCTACTCACAAAAGGAATGCCAAAGAACATGTATACATACACCTGGAGTTGGGATCATATGGAATTCACCCGGCTTTTAGTGTCTTTTCCCTTGGAGTATTATATTTAGAGTATAGAGTCACATTATCTTAGCTAATGTTCCTTTTAACTTTTTTTTTTTGAGGTAAGGTCTCACTGTAGCCCAGACTGCCATGGAATTCACTATGTTGTCTTAGTCTGGACTTGAACTAGGGCGATCCTCCTACTTCTGCCTCCCAAGTGCTGGGATTAAAGAGGTGTGCCACCACACCTGGCTCTTTTTAAGTTTCTATTGGAAATTTTCATGCATGTACATAGATGTTTTTGATCATAAACTTTTCCCATTTTACTCCCTGTCTCTCCTCCTCATCCCCTTGAAAATTTTACTTCAATATTCATCTATAATATTAGTCTATGGCTTTCATTTTCAGCAACATATGTTTTTGATTATATATCCAGTTTTAGTTGGTTTATAAAACAAATAAAAACCTTTTGCTACTTTTCAAAGCTTAGGAATAATTTATAGTATAAGACATTTTTGTCAGCGTCATGGTTTAATCCAGGTGTCCCCCACAAACAAATGTATTTTCAGTGATCAATGCTCAGCTGATGGCAGTTCGGGAATTAAAACCTCCTTAGAGCTGTGTTGTTGGGGGCGTTTATGGGGGTTATAAGCCATCTTCCCCTTGCCAGTATTTGGCAAACCTTCCTGCCGCTGTTTCCAGTGCTGTGGCGGAGGTGATGTCCACCCCTCTGTTCATGCCATCATCTTCTCTGCCAGGATGGAGTCTCCCCTCGAGCCCATAAGCCAAATAAACCCATTCCTCCACAAGCCGCTTTTGTTTGGGTTCTTTCTGTGCAGCAACTAGAAAGCTGACTGCAACAGTCAGTAAATTCATCTCAGCCTTCTGCTCTTTTTAATGGTTGAGATTGATTTGGAATTTTTATTTATGTGAGAGAGAAGAGAGAGAGAAAAAAAACAGGCAGACAGACACATAGACAGAGAGGTAGACGGAGGGAGAGTATGTGTATGCCAGGGCCTCTTGCTATTGCAAAAGAACCACAGATGCATAAGCTATGTGCACATCTGGCTTTACTTGGGGACTAGGGAATTCAACTCAAGGTACCAGGCTTTGCAAGCAAGCACCTTATGCACTTATCTTTATCCCCAGCTCTGGTTTAAATTTTTAATATCGATTGCCATTTCTTCCAATGTAATGTGATATTTGTTCTTATGACCTCAATATGACCTACTGGTGACAAGAGACTTCCCATTAAATGGCAAGTGGTGACACCTATCATTGGGTGGGTAGGATCAGTGGCAGTCAGTATTTGCTACATGCACCTGAATCCTGAGGGAGGCAGACCGCACAAATCTACATGTGGCAGGGAAGTGATCGCATTAAGATTGCCGAAATTCCTGCAACAAGTGGCTAGAAATCACCTATGATTGAGCTCAAGAGTCAAGCATAACTTTTTCAAATTGTGTTGAATGAAGACATCAGAACTTTTATACTCCTCTCATTTTATTAATCAGATGCGTTTAAGTTTATATTTTCCAGATAGAAATGCAATTTCTTTGATACTAGCTATTCTTAATTCAGCATTAGAATTAAAATAAGAAACACCAAAATTTAAAAAGACTACACATTGAAAATACTTATAAATGTATGCTTAGATATATTGACAGCTATTACTTGATTCTTATGTAAACTTCTGGGTAATTCCATTTTCAAATTTTTATCTTAACACCTGCATAATATCAGCAGCAAATAAAAATGTAACTATCCATAAAAAGCTTAACATAAAAACTGAAAAATACTAACCTACATATGTAACATTATTAAACATATTTTTCTATTCTTATTGAGATGAATAAGAACATATGTGCCTCATAGAATAGTTATGAAAATCACAAAAAATCATATGTAAGTGCTTAGAAAATATAAAGAACAATATTATTATAAAGTATTATTTATATGTTTATTGCCTAAGGCTATGGATAACTTTTCACAAGGTACAACCATGGATGTTATAATTTAAAAAATTTTGTAAGAGTCCTCACAGAACCTTCCAGAAAAAATGAAGCTCTTAAGCAGCCCTCTCTTGGTGTCATGAAGATGCAACATTCACAAATCTCATCCTGTCCCCACACTGCATTGCTATGCCTGGCTTCTGAACACAAGCTATAAATGAAGTGGTAATTAAGCAGTTAATGAGCTGCCCTATGTCCTAATCAGGTCTTCTGATCTACCTGATACTTGAGTTCAGAGGCAGGCCATCTCTGTCAACTAGCTATAAAGGACCCTGGGAAATTCATGACATGCTATATTGAATATAATGGTTGTTATGACAGCATTGTCTAAAGTGAAAATCACATTTTTACTACATATGTCCTTTCCAACTCAGTGATGGACAGATCAGCTCCAACAAGTAGAGCCCATTTATTACATTAAAAGGAAGTCATATTTTCAAAAATATTATTAAGGTAATACATATCTTTTTGAATAATATTACCGTGGTATAAATTTCTTGATTGAAAGCTATTAATTCATAGCTCTGGTTAAAATAAATTGAGCTAAAGTCTTTAGTTAAATAAAAGGCTATAATTACTTTTCCTCTGCCATTCTCTCTAATTTTTTACAGCTTTGGGATCATGTTCCTTAAAGACCAATTATGTTTGCCTTCTCCAGTTTTAATCACATCAGAGGTCATGTTCATCACCTCTGCAGACACTATATTGCATTTATTATATAATTAATAACTTTCAAGTAGGTGGGCCTCATATTGAGCCTTCCAAGTAAAAGATGGATAGATAGATAGATAGATAGATAGATAGATAGATAGATAGATAGATAGATAGATGTATATCTATCTATCTATCTATATACAGATTTTTCTTGACTGAATGCTGTCATATTCAAATATTGGATTTAGTTGAGATTTCAAAAATTCTGTGAAAATGACTATTTGCAAGTCCATTTCTTGCAATTCCTCTTCTTCCATGTAGCTGTTGCAGTTGTTGACAGATCTGTCGTCTTCTTATCAAGGAACCAAGGAACTGCGGCAGCTGAGTGAAAATTGCTAACTGAAGCACTAGTATGATGTGAAAAGAGAAAAATAAAACCGAGTGGATATAGCTTGCCAGTTGTCTGTAATGCCAATTCACCCTTTTTGAGGCATTCACGTTCCGGAAATACAACTAGCATTTTCTACATCCCCAAATTCCTGGCAGTCCTATTATCACTAGTAATATCATGGCAGGCCTAACTCAAATTAATTGTGTATGAAAAAAAAATTCTAAATAGTGAGGTGTTTTAAGAGAAAGCTAATGTAGATTATTAAGGGAGCAAAGCAGACCTTACACACAAACAGTATAAATGGTTATAATTTTCACCTCTACCGCCAAGTTCTGAAAAATTGTATTAAATGAATAATTCTTTTTGTATTTCGTCATTTCTATATCCTTCCCCGAAAACAATTTTTCAGTAGTACAAAATTTTTATTTATTCATATTCCAATCAGTTCCTGAGAAATTCAAAGTCCTTATTGGAAGCATTTGAATATAAAAAAATAACCATGAGGTCATGCATACTGGATTTGTGCATGATGATGTTCATATTTAAAACAAAAAGAACAAAAGAACACTGGTGAAAATATGAAGTTAACAGCTATGTATTTTCTGCAATTATTTTCTGAGAGCTCTTGTAGATAACAATGAAATCATCTTGGATTGTTTTTTAAAAGTCAGATGGGATAAGAGGACCTACCCTCAATATTTATAACTTTACTTTGTACAGAAAAGTCTGCCTTTAACCCAGAAGATGTAGTAAAATATCATTTAAAAGAGAATATTATTTATTAATAATAGACTTAATTAATACTGTCAGGAGCCATAAGTTATCATTAGAAAATATGTAAATTATATTCCTTACTTATCACTGTTCATTTAAAATTTTAATTATATGTTTCTTTTAATGATACCAGCATGCAATTATATATATCAAAATAGCAAATAATTTTACATTCTAAAATATTACTTATATGGATGAGTAAACTAATTAATTCAACTTACTCTTTTTTTAAAAAAAAATATTTTATTTATTCATTTTCAAGAGAGAGAGACAGAGAGAGAGAGAGAATGCACCAGGGCCACCACCTTGTGGTTCTGGCATATGTGGGTCCTGGGAATTGAACCCGGGGCCTTAGGCACTGGAGGCAAGTGCCTTAACCGCCGAGCCATCTCTCCAGCCCTCAACTTACTCTTAATGTTATTTAGCCTATTTGATTTTTTTTTGTCCACTGGGAGGGGTGAATTCTACTGTGAACTTGATCAGATTAGGAATCAAGTGCAGACATTCCTCTAGGGTGAGTTTGTGAAGGCTTTTCCAGAAAGGATTGATATGGGGTGAGGGAGAACTTCTTCCAGAACTTGTGGCCCTTCCAGTGATGGAATATATATATATATATATATATATATATATATATATATATATATATATATATATATATATATATATATATATATATATATGTGTGTGTGTGTGTGTGTGTGTGTGTGTGTGTGTGTGGGTTCATACAAAGTTTACTGTTTATTTACATGAGAAATTGAAAATTATTTTTATCTTTTCTGCAGAAGAATTTTCCATAATGGTTATTGTTGCTTTTGCAAATTTCTCTATTGGATCCAGATGAGGTAGCAACCACCTGTACTCCCAACACTTGAGAGGCTAAACTAGGTAATACACTAAGTCTTAGGGAATTTTGATGCTACCATAGGCAAAACAGCAAGGCCTCACCTAAAATATTTTCAAAGTAAAATATAAAATATTAGTAATACAAAATGCATGAAATTATAAAGTAATGAATTATGTCATTAATATTAACTGTGACAAGATTTAAATACTCATATTTGGTTTGTAAATATAGATTTATAACTTAAGAATTGAAATAGTTCATTAAGTTAGCACAATAATTGCTACAGAAAAAAAAACTGAAGAAAAACCAAATGTCAATAGGTAGGAAAATAACAAACAAGAACAAGATAGAAAAATTGAGATTTTAGTGTTACATGAATTTAGACTGAAGTCCTTCTCAGTTTCAGCCTCCACATTTATACTGTGTGGATGTTGACAAGTTCCAGAACTCATTTTTCCTTGTTCTCTGCAATAGCCCAAGGTTTTACCTTGTGGATTGTAATGGATCGGTCCTGCCTTCTCTCCAGGGAAATAGCACATTTTAAAAGAAAAGGAGGATGGAAACAGATCAGGTAGAAGGAGCTTGTAACTGCACAAAAGTTCCTGAAAAAATATGAGCATCATTTATTCTTGATATATCACTTGTGTGGTTCTGCTTGGAGGAAATTATGGGAATAATCAGTGAATGATAATATGTCAGAGAAAATGGCATTTGTCTAATGAAGAAAAAGCCATTCCTATACTGCAAAGTTGTTTTATATGGTATCATTTTGATTGTTTGCTTGAAAAAAAATCTCATTGCTCTGAGATATGTTCTGGAGAAAGGTGAAAGAGCCAAAGGAAAACGTAGGGAGTCCCATGCTGCATTCTGAGATGATCACTGTAGGACAGAAAAGCTTGAAAAGCAGAAAAACTGGAGTAGGTAAGGAATAGTAATACTGAGTCACCCAAGCTGGTGCAGAGCCAATAAGTCTAATCCTGGCTCTTATATCTTACATTTCAAAGCTGGCCTGGAGAGGGGGAAACAGTTTACTTTAGAGAGACAAATGGCATGGGAGAGATATCTTGTTGCAGCTCAATAATTAATTGTCACATAGATAGGATTGTAAAGTCACAGTAGCCATTATTCCACAGCACCTTCAGCTCCATTTCTTAGTCCAACTTAAATTGCAAAAATCAAGCAAACAAACGGAAAATAAAACCAATGAATTAATATCCATGAGCCTTAACACCACCTCACTGTCTCTCTCCCCACTCTCCCTCAACAGACTGGATACTCTAGACTAGGAACTGGTACACGTGGATGACAGAATCACAGGCTTTAGAAGCAGAAGAAGATTGAGAATATAGGGTTAGGCAACTGAGATCCTCATGGTTGTATTCACTGCTGCCTCTTATGGGCTAACTATGGGTATATTCTTCATCCTTCTTGTAAATATATGATTTTATTTATTGACAATTTCATATATGATAGAACGTATTTTAATGATAATCTCACATTACCTTATCTTGCCTCTCTTTCCCACCCTCTTTTACTGAACCTATTTTTATCCCCAATGAATCCATCATCTATTTTGATGTCTCTCCTTTTGTGTGTGGGGAGGCGGGGAGTGGGGCATCCCCACTGAGTGTAATGAGCGTTGCCTGTTTAGGTATGTGTGGGGGATTATTTACTCATCACTTGAATTTGACCTGTGGCAATACCACTGAAAATAAATGTCTTCTGTGCTCTCAGACATCACTAAGTGCCTTCGCCAGTTATAATATATATATAATATATATATATATATATATATATATTATATATATATATATATATATATGTCAGAGAATTAATATGTAGAATACACCAAGAATTCAACAACCAAACACCAAGAAAACAAATAACCAAATCAAAAAGTGTGGTATGGGGCTGGTGAGATGGTTAGCAGTTAAGACATTTGCCTGCAGAGCGGAAAGACCTGAGTTGGCTTCCCCAGAACCCAAGTAGCACATGAATCTGGAGTTCGTTTGCAGTGGCTGGAGGCCCTGGTGCATCTCTATCAAATAAATAAAATACTTTTTAAAGTCTGGTTTGGAATTAAAGAGTTCTTCAAAGAAGAAATATAAATTGTTAAAATTGCTTATTTTTCTTCCATTTCTCAAAGTGACAGGAAAAGACATGTAAAATTAATTCATAGTTTTCTGATTGATTAAATTATGTAAAGCTCTTGAAATTAACCAGTATGTATTACCAATTAATGTAAATTCTATTTTTATATTATTATGCTACCTATGGAGACACAATAATTTTCTCAAGTATAAGCTGTAGAAAACTATGAACTATCTTATGTTTATGGTAAATAAGAAAAATAAAACTCATCTATCAGTTTTATTTTGGAATACTAATATCACTTCCTTAGTCTTATATAAAGAGTCAGTTACTGAACACTCAAATTTTATTCAAACTAGCATTGAGCAAAAGTGCTTACAATAGGTTGTTATGTTCTTAAAGTAGAGCTAGTACTTTTTGCCTGATGTACTCTCGTATTAATTGTAACCCTAAATTCCAAGGAACTTTAGGGAAGGGAGATTATCATTTAGAGCTTTCCATGTGGAAAGACTGTAGAGAGGCTAAATACAGCAAATTCTCAGAGTGGAATAAATGAGGCACATTTTGTAATGATTTTAAATTATAAACTTTGAAACTATGGCAAAGTGTGCAATGAACCATTACATGTGAGGCAGGAAAGTGTTAAAGCAATGCAGATGTAAACAAAGCTCATAGATGGCAATTACCAGCACTTATAAATTTACATTTGTTTATTTGTTTTTTCATGATTATTGTGTTTCTGTTGAATTTGGTTTGAAACCATTGAAAACAACACTGACCTAGAAAAAAAATTAATGTGTTGGAAAGGAATGTAGACAGGAACATATATATGATTCAAACCAAATCTTGCTCAGGTCCTCCATCACAGAATGAGGAACTAGCAGCATGAAGGAGCGCAAATGAGTTCATTCTGTGTTCCTTTATTCAAGCGTCACATTCCAGAAACAGATGCTGAATGTGGACCATCTTGTGCTGGCCATCTCTAACTCTTCATTAATGATGATTTGAGATTAATAGACTCATGCTTAGCTATTGAGAAGACACTGTAAAGTAGACATACATGCATCACATTTGCCTTTCTATTTTTATTTGTTGTATCGTGATATGATTTCAAATGCCCAAAAATCTACCCATATTAAGTACACGACTCACTGATTTTAAGGAAGGATCTTCTTCCAAGTTTTTCCAGCTTGTGGGAAGAACTCATTTTCTCGACATATAACTGAAATTCCTGGCTTTTAAAAAACTTCTTTATTTGAGAGAGAGAAAGAGAGACTGAGTATGGGTATCAAACCCAGGTCATCAGGCTCTGCAAGTAAGCACCTTCAAAGCCAAGCCATCCCTCTAGCCCAAGGTTTTGTTTTTTATATGGCTATCAGCTGGAAGCTGGACTATGTCACTGCAGGTTGCAACTGGTTTTTAGAAAGTGGTCTCTGGCTTCTGGAAGATGATCACAGTTACTAAAATCATGGCAGAACCACCATTCCCATGCTTAGTTCACAAAGCTTAGGTGCTTAGTTGAGAAAGCAGCAAGACACTCCATCTAGCCATAATCTTGCTCATTGCTTTCTGTTTTCCTCATACTTGTTTTGTTACTGTCTTCCTCCTTTAATGCATTTTTCTCAAAAACATTATCTGTTTACCACTGAAGTTTGCCTGTTAACTTTTAAAACTCTTTTCTAGCTATTTTCTTAACCATTATTTGAAGTTAAAATAGTTCAAGAGATGAGAACTGATTCCCCTCCAGGATGATAATGATGCAATTCTGGAAATATGCATGAGGAATAATATATATGTATTCTCTTATTTGTACTTTATTGCCGTAAAATTTTATGATTAACCCTACAAACCAGCAATCTCTATCTATAAATACTCTCCATATGTCTTTGGTCAACTTTGAGAACAGTAAAACATTTTTTAATTCTTTTATCTACCATCACAGTTGCTTTCTGAGTAGAGAATTAATTCACCTTGTCACCCTGCATGCACTTTTAATAAAGTACTACAGAATGTTTACACATCATAATGTGATAGCATTAACTAAAACTGTCTGGGCTGGTTAAAGCCTAATAGCTGTTAGTAAATATCCACAGTACAAATAAGAAATGTAGGCAATGGTGAATTAAGAGTCTAATAAAGTTATTGAGGATGTAATACCAATATTAGAAAGTGCCTCAATGGCATCCATTATTCTCTTAGAGGATATTAAAACCATTATAATCATGTGGGTAATGATTTTGATATTAATTTTTCTCAAATATATTTTCAGCTCCTTACTAGAATGCAAATGCATATATATATATATATATATATATATATATATATATATATATATATATATATATGTACCAGGTTAGATGATCCATGTAAGATTTTCACATAGCAAACATTCTTGAGCACTTATGTTTGAAAAATTTGAATAATCTTTTTTCAGTTTTTCTGAGTTTTCTTTGTAGGCAATCATTATTTTAGTAGTAAGAAATTATGGGCAATTGATAGTAAATGGAACCAAGTTTTCTTTTATTTCTACTTTTCTTAATGTTTGTCTTTTTCTCTTAAAATACTAATATTTTAATGTAATGCTACATCCTAAACACATAGTGTGAGCATGTATGCTTGATGGTGGTGTGTGTGTGTGTGTGTGCGCGCGTATGTCCGTGTGTGTGCGCGTGCGTGTGCGCGGGATTCATGTTTGTTTGAAGATGTGTAAAACCCATGCACATGTGAGCAAAGGGCAGAGAAGAATACCTTTGCTCCTTTGTTCTTTTATCTTTCATCTGCATATTTATTTCCTTGAGATGGGTTCTCTGTCTCTCTCTGTATCTCTCTGTCTCTCTCTGTCTCTCTCCCTCCCTCCCTCCCTCCCTCCCTGCTGTCAATCAGGGAGCCCTGGTGTTACAGACATGCATGTCCACGCTCAGTTTGTTATTTGGGTTTTAAGGAATTGAACTCGGCATTCTCCAGCCAAAGATGCCCTCCTGCTTATGTGGCAAGTGCTCATAAGTGCAGAGCATCTCCCCACACAGAAAATGTGCTTGTACTTGCATGATTTTTATTAAATGTTGTTGTAGTCTGCCACACGTTGCTGGGATGAATCTCCAAACCAGGCACAATTTGGGGGAGGAAAATATTTATTGAACTAACAGACCCAGGGGAAGTTAAGGAAAAAGGCTGGCTTCCTTTTATAGAAGCAAGAAGACAGAGAAAGAGAACCCACCAGCACCCCAAGAAAGTAAGCACATGCCAAACTAGCAAACAAGAGGAACTCCAGGCTTGAGCTCAGACTGCTTTTTGCATATGTAAAGCTAGAATTCCAGACCCACCCCAGAAACACCTTAGGGCTGAACCCTAGGATCTGGCCAAGGTGACACACCTCCTCCAGCCAGAACAATTTAATAAACACAATTATAATAAATTCTATTGGGGGACATTTATTCAAAACTACCACAAATGTCTTTATGTAATATAATAAAACATAATACAAAATGTAAATTTATGTTACTACTCTTAATTTACTAAGATATTTTGCAATGAATATTTTCTATATGTGAAATAATTTCTTACAATGAATAAATTAAAACAATTATATACATTTCTTTTAAATCCAGTGTGGTAAATTAATTTTAATGCTAATAATTTCTAGCAACTTTTATTTAAATAATAATGTTTTAAGATGTATTTTTATACACTGCTTAGTATGCCATTTAGTTGGTAATTATTTTATTTAGGGGTGACACCTGTATATACATGTATAGTTTGAAACTTTTTACTTGTAGTCAACATCTAGTTGCTGGCATAAAGAACCCATCCAAAATCATCTTGTGACTTGCAGACTCAAGGGGAAGCTCCATGATGGCAGGAAAGTCCTTGGCGTGAGCAGAGGGTGGAGATCACCTAAGGCCAACATCAGGTAGACAACAACAGCAGGAGAGTGTGTCAAACATTGGCAAGGGAAAACTGGCTGTAGCCCCCATAAGCCCACCCCCAACAACACACCTCCAACAAGGTTCCAATTCCAAAATTGCTATCAGATGGGGATCAATTATTCAGAACTAATAAGTTCATTGGAGGACACCTGAATCAAATCACTACATTCTGCCCTGGCCCTCATAAACTGATAACCATTCATGATGTTAAAGGCAATTCATTCAGTCTGACTTTAAAAGTTCCCATAGTCCTTATCAATGCCAGTGATGTTCAGACATCCCCATAGTCAAAGGTATTTTAACTATACCAAAACAAATGAACAAACAAACACACCCAAATTCCAAACAACAAAAAAAAAAATAATGTCATAGAAAAACCATTCACACTGCAAAAGATGACATTGAGCATAACAAAGAAACATTGAATCAATACAAGATCTAAAACAAACAAAGCAACATGAAACTCTGAATGTCCAAGATCAACAACAAACCAGTAACAAGTCTCCAAGTCACATAACCCATAGTCCTAGCATTTCAAGGGGTCTGCACTCCAAGCAAAGGTTCATCCTCTTGGCTCATCAGGCCTCCACACAGGTAATCCAACCACCTGCTTCTCACTGCTCATGGCCATTTAGGAAAAAAAAATGTAAATTCAATAACCCTCTCTTTCCTGCATTTGTTATACTTCACAGTACCAGGTGCACTATTAACTTGTTAATCCAGGGGGGGACAAAGCCAATTTTGAAGAGCAGGAAAACTTCAACATTTAAGCCCCCTACTTCAAAAGTGTCCACATTCTTCCTGCTGTCCCAATGCAGATCAGCTAGCTCAATCTTAATGGTTGTCATCTCTTAATAACAGTTGAATGAGCAGCAATTTCAGTCCAAATATTTCATTTCTTTCAGTGCCATATCCATTTGCTCACACCAATCACTTTTTCACACAAAGCAAACCTGCACAAGTTCTCAGGACACAGGCAGACAGAACACAGCAAGCCTCGCACACAAACTGCTTGTAGACCAGTCCTGACAAAGTTCTTTATCACCCTCACAAGCTAAACCTCACAGTTCACAGTTCTTAGTACATTCAGGTCTTTCAACTCTGACCAAAATGGTCCATCAAGCTGTACTTACAGCAAGACAAGGCATCTCTTAGGCAAACTCGTCCACATTCTTCCTGCCAATCAGTTCCAAAACGCCCAAGCCACAAAAATCAGTGTTCGAACATCAAGGACTCCACTCCTCCATACCAATCTAACTGTTGCAGTCAGCTTTCTCATTGCTGGAAGAAAGAACACAACCAAAGCAGCTTATTGGAGGAAATGGTTTATTTTGGCTTAAAGACTTGAGGGGAAACTCTATGATGAAAGGGAAAGTGATGGCAGGAGCAGAGGCTGGACATCACCTCCTGGCCAACATCTGGTTGCTGTTATAACAATAGCAGCAGAGAGTGCACCAAACACTGTCCAGGCAAAGCTGGCTATAACACACATAAGCCAGCCCCCAACAACACAGCTCCAGCAAAATTCCAATTCCACAGCTGCCATCTGCTGTGGATCAAGCATCACAATGCATATGTTTACAAGGGCCTCCTGGATCAAACCACCACACTATTTTTCTAATAGCCTGTACTAGTAGAAGCTTATGGTAGCCTAAATTATTGATTTTGTTTTAAAACCTCTCATGGTATCTTTGTGTTAACTACTATATGAAGTAATTAAATGTCATTCTGTAAATTTATTTTTAATGTAACTTTACCTAAAATATTTTGAGGAATGCATGAAGAGATAATATATTATTATCATAGTGATCAAATTCATTTAATGATAATTTGTCTGTTAAACTTTTTATTGAATATATTGCTCACTTGATAGATAGTCACCCTAGAAAGTTTGTACTTACACAATATTTTATACTGTCTTGTTTAGACTATTTAAATATTTTTAATAGCTTGAATTCATCTGGATTTTTTTCCCATTTCTATTACAATTCATCAGTAATTACACTTCTATTTAATGGTCTTTTCCAATTTTCATCATATTGATATCTTTAAAGAAAAACAAGTTGGCATTTATGAACCTCTTTCTTATTTGAGTGACCAAATTATAACACACTATATATTCATCACTGATTTTAATGGGACTTGTATAATTTTTTATATTTTATGCATATTCTAGTATTTAAAATTTTTAATCACTGTACAAAGAATCAATAGAATGTTTATTTTCTATTTTGATGATGAACATAGGTAGTTTGATAAATTTGGTTGACTTATACTATATATATTTATATTAATTTTGGAAAATTTGGAACACTTTCAAATATTGCTATACTATATTATGTCATTATGAATACATATGTCTATTTTCTTTTGAGTATTTTCAATTTCTGCCTAAATTTTGTGTGTAAAGGCACAAATAAATCTTTTTCCAGAAGGCGTTCATCTGTGCCAGGGACCTTATAATACTATAAAAATATTATAGTCTTTAATTTGGTCTTTGACCTAGTAAACTACTAAAGAATTATAAAATAAAATAAAAAAAAACTAGTGAATCCAAGCATATCTTTATAATGGACCATTTTTTCTCTATTTTGAAATTCAACTTTGAATCCTTGTTGCCTGGCATTGACTGTATAAAGAGGCTTTAAAATCTGGGCTTCACTAAAGTTGTAGTTTTCTGTGGCAGTATTTGATGTTGCTTTGGTTTACTGAACTCAATAAATGTCCTCTTGGCATTCACGAAGCCAGGGATCACCTAGCAGGTTGGTTTTCAGCTTCTTTTAACTTTCTTTTCCTAGGGATTTCCCTCAATAGCTTGCAAGGTCAGCTATGCATTGAGAAACAGCTTTTTTATATATACTGTGTCAATTTTTTTTCCTGGATATATAGTCAGGATTGTTACTGGAAATAGAAGTCACAATACAGCTTTCAATAGAAAACCTTTTATTCCTGGGTGTCAGCGTTGCTATTTTTAAAATCTACTAAAGCCTCTTTTTTCTTACGAAGTGCACATACTATTAGAAAGAAAACCACAGGGTAATCAGGACCATTCATTCATAGCCTACATCCTGTGGCCAAGGCAAGACTGTTATTCTACTAAACTGGACATTTATTTTTGGTAAGATTTTTTAAAATGATATTTGTAGCTATTCTTGTTCAGATATATCACCAAGATTCAGGACTCTGCTGAGTGGGAGTTTGATGACAATTCTTAAAGATGTTTGTGATGGTTTATACTGTCAACATTATAGCACCAAGAATGACCTATGAGGGCAAAGCGAGCCTCTGAACATACCTGTAACCAATTATCTTGATTAGATTAATTGAAGTGGGAACACAGACCCACTTTAACTCTGGGCAGCTACATTCCAGTTTCTAGTGTCATAGATTGTATAAATATGAGAGAGAGAGGAGAGAGAGAGATTGGAGTTGGAGAGATTGCTCAGTGGTTAAGGCACTTGCCTGCAAAGGCCAACAATCTTGGTTTGATTCTCCAGTTCCCACATAACAGTGGATGTACAAAGTGGTGCATGCATCTGGAGTTCATTTGCAGCAGCTAGAGGCCATGGCATGCCATATTTTCTCTCTCTCTCTCCCTCTCTTCCTCTATCTATCTCTCTCTTTGTCACCCTCTGCTTGCAAATATATATATATATATATATATATATATATATATATATATATTTAAAAATAGGAGATCTAGCTGAGTACCAGCATCCCTCACTCTCTTTCTCATCAGGCATATGTGGGCTGAGTATTACCAACTCTAATTTCAGCACCCAGTCTGCCATGATAGAATTGTAAGCTGAAAGAAACACTCTCCCCTTAGACTGATTGTTGTCAGATCGTTTGTCCCACCAGCAATGAAAAGATATATAATACATGGTTGAATAACCAAACATTATAGGCAAATATTAAGATACTGAATTATTAAGTGGGAACCACCTCCTGGCAAGCAAGAAAAAGCATTATTGTAATTATTAGTGTCATGGTCAATAGTAGGGTATATATGGCCAAAATCAGTGTGTGTTTGTGTGTGTGTGTGTGTGTGTGTGTGTGTGTGTGTGTGTGTGTTTAGCAGAGGATGACCTTGGATATCTTCCTTCATCATTCTCCATCATAATTTTCGTGACAATGTCTCTCAGTGGAACTAGACCATGTAAATTCACTTAGACTAGCTAGTCTGAGAGCCCTAAAGATTCCTTTCTTCGGCTTCTCCTGTGCTGGTAGTACAGGGGCACAGCATCATTCTTGGGTTTTAAATTAGTGAATGGGATTGAAACCCAGGTGCTCATATGCCTGTGTGGCAAGAATTTTACCCACTGAGCCGTTTCCCCAGAAACACACTCTCATGCCATATAGGTACAGGAGAGCAGGGCAGAGAACAACTTTTGGGTGGATCTTTGCTCTTCCAGCTCATTTGTGTTGGGGTTTTTCTGTGCTCTGCTTCTGGCTTTCTCATGTGGTGTCTGTGGGTTAAACATGGACACGCAGGCTTGAGCAGAGAGCACTTTATTCACTGAGCTATCTGGCTAGTCTTTTAAACTAATATTTGAAGGAAAATTAAGCATTAGATAAGTGTTCATTTTCTGGGTATGATTATATCCATATGTAATTGTGAGGTAAAGATTAAGAATGAAACAAGCCAGTGTTTACTGTTATCCATGCCCCATTGTAAAATCAATCCTCTGTGGTGAGGTTCTGCATCATTCCGTCTGTCACTGTCATAGCACATATTTCTCAAAATTCATGATTAGGGGACACAAGAATATTAATCAGAAGTGTACTGTGCAATAAAGGGGGTCTCTATACTAGAGAGTAAAGTAAGAAAAAGAGGCCAGCAATTTGTAGTATCAAATGAGTCCACAACTTATTTTGAAAGCAAATGTGTATTTCTTCAGTAGCTACCATAGTTAAAAGGAACCAATGCTATTTAAAATAGTACTAATCTGATAATACTTCTTCTGGATTACCAACTCACTATTATTTGGATGAATCACATAGAATGATTGGTTAATAAGAAAAAAGTCTCATTGAAGAAATGTAAAAGCAGCCAATCATGACCCTCTATTCATACTGTTTACAAAGGTAGAGCTGGAGAAAATCATTTTATTCAAATAATATTTGTAGACTTGGGTATTCTTGAAATGAGATTATGCTTACAGTCAGAAGTGACAGGAGGAATCTTTTTTCATTTGAGCATGACTGCATGAAACATGACCTGCCCTAGATTTTAAATATGGGTTAGGAAAACACTAGATACAGGAAAGAGAAAAATAAATGTGGTTTTAATTCACAAAGAAATAATAGATCTCAGCTTTTCTATAAAAATATGAAGCAATATGAAATAAATACCGCTTCAATAAAATGTTATAAAACAATAAAATTCACTATGAATATACTTATATATGTGTATATATATGAATACATAAATCATATGCATATAAAATGATGTTTTTACACAATGGTTGATATTGTACTACTAGCAGTTTCATTAATCAAAATTCTGAAAGGGACATGGGAATTGTGTCCTGGTCCAAAGTCAGAAATTAAAGATTAAATTATCAACAAAGAAAGTCATAAATATATTGCTAAATGTAAATAATCTTGCATCTGATTATAGCAGTCTAGGTCATTCCCCACCTTAGGAAAACTTTCTTGATACAGTGTTCACTTGGCATACTGAATTGAAAATGTAACAAGACAGGAAATAGTTACCAACCTGAAATTTAAAAAAGAGGGTTGTGGTAGTGGTGAAATAAGGAGAGATGATAATAAGATTGAGTTGCATGTTAAGGACATTCGTCTATTTCTCTCACTTGTCATGTGCACTCCTTAAGAAGTGTTTAATAGGCTAAGGAGCTAGCAAGACAGGAAGACCCAGTGTGAACTTGCCTTATTAGACCCCTTCATCCAAAAACCATCATCCCAGGAGTCCAGAGTGGAAGACTTTCACAGAAGAACCTGCTCTCTCTAACCTCATGTCCAGATTTCCATTAAGGTAGTTTCTAATTGGAAGTTCTTTTCAACATCCGCTGCATAAAATTTTACAATTTTTAGAGAAAGTCATAATGCTCTGAGAAATAATATAAGCATTCATCATCAGTAATTCCTTCTACACCCGGATGTGACTGGGCTCCCTTGGAATCCCAGCACTTGGGAAATAGGCAGGTTGATTGCTGCGAGCCATTCATCAGTAAGATGTCCAGATTTTCAAAGTTGAAATTTGTGTGCACTCTCTTTTGGCAAACCAAAATTAAAAATACATAGGCATTCCAACATTCATAGAAAATATTTTTATATTTCCTAGATTATAGTATAAAATATGTAATAAATAATTCTTCCTATGTACCCTCCAACTCACATGCATGAATATTAGAACCAATAGAGATAAACAAAATATCGATGACAATCAAATATTCTTAAATAGAATGCACACAGACCTAGTGGTGCTTGTCTGCCTTCACAGTGCTGGGTTTACAAGACTAGACCATTACACCAGATTTTTTTTTTTTTTAATTGGGTTTTGAGGATAAAACTCAGGTCCTCATGCTTACAAGGAAAGTACTTACTGAGCTATCTCCCAAGTTCTCATGCTTCTTTTTTATTTTAATTTATTTAGAGAGAGAGGGGGCATATGGGCATACCAGGTCTTCTAGCCACTGGAAAAAAACCTCCAGCTGCATTTGCCACGTTGTGCATCCAGCTTTACTGGTAGGCACTGGGATATAGAACCCTGGTTGATAGCCTTTGCAGGAAAGCACCTTAACTGCTGAGCTATCTCTTCAGCAGCTACTTCTTAAAAAAAAAAAACAAAACAAAACAGGAATTTAAATAGAAGTAAATTGAATGCAATATAATTATAAAAATAACTTTTGAATAAGTAATGAAAATTTCATTTTGATATTTAATTTTTCATATTATTGAATGATAAAAGGGAACTTCTAGTATGCTGTGTATCATTTTATTATTGCTTTGAAATAGTTAGACAATGACTACCTTTTCATAATTAAACCAGACAGTTAAGCTTTGCTTATGTTCTTCATTTCATTGGAAAAGGGTTCAAGTTAGGGAAAATAAAATCACACTTAAAAGCATTCATCACAAAGAGAAAAAAATAGTGTTATTTAGTGTTATGAAATTATTTTTAAATTAAGCAATTATTAGAATTAAAATATTCAGATGAAATTATTTCAAAACACTAGTGGCTAATTTTGAAAAGTGTCATTACATTTTTGTGTGTCTGGAGTGTTTAGACCTACAACTTTTGTCCAAATAAAACAGCTAACAATCTTATGGTAACCACAAAAAGGATGGCATAATGTAATCTAATTTCCATAACAAGTAAAACTGTGATAAAATATTCAAATTAAAACAAAACTTAGAACATAATAGTAAAAATGTGAGTAAGTAGAAAGCCCAAAATAAGATGAAGGAATAAAATGTGTGATAAAAGTAATGTAAATGAGAAGATTTAGTCCAGTTTAAAAACATTTCACATGATATTTTTAAAATGTTCAATTATGTATAGTCATTAGATAAACAAAATGTTTAAATAGGTTAAAACTAAAAGCATGGTACTGCAAATAGTCACAGAATATTTGATATGGCTATATTAATAATGAAAATATTAAAGAAACTTAAAAGTGTAGAAACCTAGAGATTAATAAATTTTCCAACATTAATGATACTTGCATTCATGGGACTTTGAGAAGATGTTTTCAGATAGACATGAAGTCTCTTAATCTTCTTCTTAATACTGAGGATTGAACCCAGAGTTCTGCTCCATCAATACCAAGTCTCAGGGCAAAGATCAGGGAAGCTGCTTCTTGTCCTTCTCAGCAGAGCGAGGACGATGGCCTGTGGGGTCAGGGTGTCATTCAGCTGCAGCAGATGCTCATGTGGGGGCAGGGTGTTGTTCTGGCTGCATAGATCTGGGAGCAGCTGTTACAAGTCCTGTCGGTTGTAAAGATGACTGCACTCTGGACCTTTAGGAGACATTGGAGGCAGCTTGCATCCTCAAGGGTCCCCACATTCCTGTAAGGAAGCACAAGGGTCTTGCTTTGTGGGTATCATCTGCAAGTGGTTAAGTGGGATTTTTTGGGGGGTTGCCTGATGGTGATTTCCCTATATTTGGGTTACTTTAATTATATTTTAAATTTATAACAGGTATTCATATGGGGCAGGTCTCCCCAATGGGAAAGACAAAGCTAAATCCTCTCCCAGGCCCTTAGCAACCTTGTGTGGGGGTCTCATTCCTAAACTTATATATTATTTTCCCCTTCACTTGAGGATACCCCAACTGCAGTTGGGACATGGGGATGAAGAAATCTCTCTCTTGTAATTTTCCTGCTGAATAGGACATGAAGTTAAGTCAACTGGGGGGTACCCCTCAGAAAGGGGAGGGTCCCTAGCTAAGGCCCAAGAGAGAGAGAGAGAAAGACCTGTTAGCCATATCACACATTGTCAAGATTTTGTCCTGTCTCACGTTGTGAGGCAGAAGGTAGGGTGACTCCCCCAGACCATATCAAATGCTATGATGCCATTCAATAAACAATTCTGGGAATGGATCTTGAGTTTCCATGGTGGACAGCAACCTGACACTGAACCACTCTCCACTGGACACCTTATGGTCTGAGATGGTTCCTGTATGGCTTGTAAAGCATATGACATATATTAATAGAGTTTTTAAGAAGAGAAATCTATATAGCATTTAATCTTAACAACAGCACAAATGTTACCTATGGTAGGTATCCTCAGATGTCTGATCTGAACTTGTACCCTGGAGTAGGGAATATGTCTTAAAGAGTTAGTTTAAGTATACAAAATAAGACAATTATTGAAATAATATCTTAGATGGAGACTCTGATTATCCACAATAGAGCAGAGCCTGGTACTTGTCAAATCATAACAGCTGAGTTTTAATATAATCCTTGATGAATTTGTTTTTGAAAGAGAAAACATTTGACAACCAATGTTGTTAGTTTAACTTTAGGCACTAATTAACCATATATATAGTAGAGATACTTATAAATATAAGACAATTTTTATGTTTTATCCATGACAGAAATTTATAAAAGCTTAATTAAATCATTCCAACATATTTATCTAACAGGAGGATAGAAGCCACAATTACTGAAATTAAATCTTTAAGTTACATAAGTCTAATGATGACCATTTGGTAGCATTAGCATAAACAAATGGAAACCATTTTTTTAAACCCACAAAGTTTTTAGATGTGAGAACCTCATTTTAGAAAATTAATACCAGTAAGCAACCTTTATCTTAAAAATCTAATCCAATAATTTATATATTGGCAAACAAATATAGTTAGCTTTGGTGAGTACCTTAAGAGTCCTTTTTGTATATTTCTTAACCAATAAACAATTTAGTCACTGAGCCAATAGCTACAACTGGAGTATTCAAGTCCAGTGTTAGCAGTGGTCAGCCTACATGGTTTCACAAGCAGAAGAACAGTTGTACTCTGTTTTATAAAAATTAGGCTAGAGAATCATTTAGTACTTAAAGCTGACCTGTGGCAGTCACTCTTTTCTTAAAGCTTGCTATGACCAGTACTTTTGCAAAAACCCAAAGCAATTACTATATTTACCAAAATTAGGTGTAGATCCTTTCCTTTCTAAGAATGCCAAATGAGTATAACCATTGAAACGTACCTCTAACCAGTGAACAACCTGATCCTTAACATAGACCTATAAGTAAGACACTTTCTAGGGGAATTCTCCCCCCTCTTTTTTATTTATAAGCAAGCAGAAAACATATAGCACTTACAGCAGACAATGTCTCTAACCATTTAGCAATATATGAGAAAAAAAACCTTATGTTTTTTTTTCTTTTGACTCAGTTTACCCATATAATTATGGACTTCAGCATCACAAAGAAGATACAAATTTCCTTGTGTTATTTCCCTCGTATTCGTCAATAAATCAGAGGGCCAGTTTGGTTTATGAGGAAGCATTGGGAAATATGTCTGTCTCTGGAGTTTGGCTTTAGGAGAGCTCCATCCCAAAGTCAAAGCCAGTTGAGCACTTAAGTATATGCATTTTCTATTAAGTCCATGAGCGCTAATATCTGTAGTTTGCTTTAATAGGAAAATTGGCATCCAACACATATTTATCTACAGAACTTAGTTTTTAACTTTTTATAGGATTAAGAGAAATTGTGCCAAGTTGGCTTAACTATTTATTAAATTATATAAAATAAGTAATAATAATTAGGCATCCTTATTAATAGGAAATATTAGATATGCAATAACTCTATGGATGCAATTTTAAGAAAATTGGCAAAATCCACATATTTAATAATATTTATTAGTATAGATATATCCAAAGATTTTATAATCTATTGGTGTAAGATATCTCTTATAAATAAGCTTTTAATAAGTTCTATAATATATATTAAGTATAGGCAAAACATAATGGTCCCTGATATAACTTTTACCTTCATTATATCTGGAACAATTCTGCTACCTTAATAACTTTTTAATATCTCTGACAAATTAACATTGATAGAATTTTTTAAAACTGATTGAGGTAGACTGAAAAAAAATAATATCTGCCATCATCCTGCCTCAGCTCTAAAAATTATCACATGTATAGCAAGGCTTAATTCACTTTGAATGAATGTTTTATAAAGGAAAGAAGCTTTACAAATTGACCAGAAACCAAATCAGTTGAATTTAGTCTAGAGGGCCTTCCTTTAAACAAAAGGCTGTACTCCCTGGGGTTAGCCCTCTGCCTTGCCTGAGTAACCATTGTTTTCAGCCACAGGGGGCCTGCACCTGGATTTCTGACAAGGCGGAAAAACCTGTGTTTTAGACTGGCTGAAAAACATCCATAGTGTGGCATATATAGTTAGAGAAATAGCAGACATTTTATAACCCAAACCGGAGATTTTCTTGTACCAAATCCATAATTAGTAAAGATATAGCATGTGCCATGAGGCTTAACTCACTTTTACATCTGTAGAAACAGATAAAAAGCCTTATAAATTAATTTAAATTAAGTCTATTGAATTATACTTGAATAAGCTCAAGTAAACCTAAATATTTATATATGACCATTGTTGCTAGGATACTAGTAATGCAGGCCTCATTAGAATGTCTATATAACAACATGGGCCTGCCCTGGGGCTCTGGTCTGTTTCTCAGACCTCCAAGCCTGAACTCCTGACATAAGCACAGCGCCCTGAGCGCTGGGTCCTGTGACTTTACTGTTGCATTATCCTTGGCCAAAGGATCTCATTCACCTACATTTCCGATTCATACCGATGAGCAGGGAAACTCCACTGGGATCTCCGAAAGACGAACAAGTATACAACTGGAAGAAGCAGCAAGAATCAAAAGAGAAACAGAGAGAGGAGCGACTTGCAGTTGAACACCTCCAGCACTGGCAGCTGGAACGCAGGCAGCACCGGAAAGCCACTGAGAGGCGGGCAGGGTGGGGAGAAGGCTAAAGCAGGAGAGAAAGGTGTTTGCAGGGCGCTTAGTGTGGGACATCCAAGGTTTGTAGGCCTTGGCAGTATCAGCCATCTACCAGTGGCGGGGAAGAAGAAGATGGAACAGAGTACACAGAGGGGGATCTCTTACCAGTCTTCATGTCCGTGTTCAGGTGCCAGATGTTGGGTAAGGAGAGTCATGGCCCCCTAGCTCCCTGTGAGTGAGCCTGCATCTCTCTGGCCAGCATGAGACGGGCTCCATCAGGGAAAAGGGAACGCACAGCCTGAGACACAAACATGCGGCTGGGAGAAGTGTCCAGGCAGATCTCAACTTTATTCCAACATCCATCATATATATAACCCATGGTGCATTGTATTGTCTTCTCTTTCACAAGGGAGCTCAGGAAGCAGGAACAAAGCTATTAGCATTACTTCTATCACCTCTGCCTATGGGGGACACAGGTGTGCTAGTATGAAAAGGTATGGGTTACCATGCTCCAGGCTCAGACCAAAAGGTGTAAGTCACCTCATCTGGCTGCATGTTATATTCTAAAACTTAGCTCACAGATATTCAGCCAGGCTGGGTTCCAACAAAAAATATGTCATATTTTTGTTATGAGCAGAAGTTGGAGCATATTATCATTGTGTGGTGAAGGCAGATATATATCTGGGTAAGAGTTGATGATATTGGAATGAACATCCATTCCAAATGACTCCAAGGCCAGAAAATATAGAGTAGGGCAGCTCAGTGTAAAGAATTTAAATTTTAGGAATCTGATGGAAAAAAATGAAAAGCAAATATTATTTCAACACTAAGAATTATAGGACACATTACAAAAGTATAAAATCTAGTCTGTCTTTAGTTGAGAGTCAGAGAAACATCATATAGTCCATTCTGCTAGAACAAACAAGCTAATTTAGTTGTCACATAAAAAATGAGGCCAAGAAAGTAGAAAAACCAAATTAGAATTGTTACCCTATTCCTGCAGGCCTCAAATACTTCTCCCAAGGTAGGACAGCAGTCTTTTGGTATATGTACCATATTTTCTTTTTTTTTTTTTTACTGACAATTTTATAAATGTTTTATATTAATCATATTCACCTACATTAACCTGTTTTATGTTCCTAACCAATCTAGCATTACTTCTTCCCAACTAACACTCTTAATATTTATTTATTTATCTATTTATTTTAATTTTGACACACTAATTTAAGTTTAGAGAGCAGGGAGTCATTCCTGGGAAATGGTTCTTTCTAATTGTGTCATTGAAGTTCTCAGATCTTTGTGCATCCACTCACACAATGAGTTCTCCTCTTGATGACTTGTGCAGTTAAAGTCTCAAGATTCACTTCTATGGACCAAACCAGAGCTATTCACAGTGATTTTTGCACATGGTTGTGGTTTAAGGACACTTGGCATCCAGCTTGTAGCACTGTCTGGAAAGGTTGTAGAAATTAGGAGGCATCAACTTGCCGAAGAAAGGGGTTTTCTGGGGCAGGTCTTGAGGGTCTATTGCCAGTCATAAACTCTGTTTTCTCATTGCAATGTATCCAGTCCACCTCCTGCTCCTGCTACCATGCATGTCCCCACCAGGAAATGTCCCCTGGAAACTATAAGTAAAAGCAAATCATTTCCTTCATTATATTGGTTATATTACTTGTTCACAGCAAGAAATGTAACTAATTCAGGCGTGTTGGTGCACGCTGTTATTTCCAGCAGAGGTAGGAAGATTGCAGTGAGTTGGAGGCCACTCTGAGACTCCATAGTGAATTCCAGGTCAGCCTGGGCTAGAGCGAGACTCAACATAAAAAAACAAACAAAAATGTAGCTAATATGTTATCTGAAATGTTACAGACAAAAAAAAAAACCATTGAAATATTAAAACAGAAAAAATAGGTATTGTATATGATTTTGAGAAAGTCATATAATGTTTATAAAATTAGTCAACTCAAAACTGTCTTTAAAAGCTTCTATAATCTTATTTATGTTATTCATAAACAATTTTTATGAAAATTGGATTTTAAGTACTAATACACACTGCTATTTGTTTTAAACATTAAATTCACTGTCTGTAATGGAGACTTATTTCAGTTATCTAAATCCATCAGTTCTTGGATGGCAAAATTTTTGTGAGTAGGGGCTGGAGAGATGGCTCAGAGGATAAGGCACTTGCCTCTGGTGCCTAAGGCTCTGGGTTCAATTCCCCAGGACCCACATAAGCCAGACCCACAAGGTGGTGGCCCTGGTGTATTCTCTCTCTCTCTCTCCTTGAAAATGAATAAATAAAATTTTTTAAAAAATTGTGAGTATATTGAGAAAATAGACTCACTAAATAATATATAGGTTTTAATAATTCTCACTCAAATGAAATTTTACCATTTGAATTCAGAGTAACATCTATGTTATATAGTTGATCAAGAGTCTGGAGGGCTGGATCAGTTGATGAACTGTCAAGATTCAGCTTCTCTGATTCACAATACCATGGAACAACTCACGACTCACCCAGAGTGAAGGGCTGACAGCTACAGTGAAGGAATAATTATGATGAAAGGGCTTTGAAATGCTTTAATAAGAGACTGATTTAGATCATCCTTTAACTTTACAAAAAAAAAGTTCCTGACTTAATACACAAAGAGCTTTTGTCATTTATTTTTAGAGATGTGTCCATGCACAGGTTAATGTGGGACAAAATGGTGGCTTTGATTTTGACTGGTGGAGTGGGTGGGGGGAGTGACAGCTGGGGAAAAACTAAGCAGCAGTTCTGCCTACGGTATGTATACAATCAATTTCAAAGCCCAAGATTAGTTTTTTTTTTTTTTTTTTTTGGCATGTAAAGAATTCTAGATTAAGGTTGGTGAGTTTTAACTTTTATTCTGTCCAAGTTTTGCACAGGCTCAGGTATGGTGAGTAAGAGCTTAAGCCACGAGTATATTTGAAAAAGGAGATATATCCTTGTGAAAGCAGAGGGTCAGTGGAAATCAAGCAATGATGTTCAGAGATGTAAAATGTAATTTTTTTTTAAAGTCACAGCTGCTTTGTCTGAGTCCTTGGCTGACCTTACGTGGGTAATTTGGACTGGTATGCAATTCCAAGCATTTAGAGGCATCATTTTGTACTTCAAACACATCTGTTCAACGATAAGCTCAAAGTAAGAGATGTTTGAGTGTTGCAGACAGAATTCTAGCTAAAAAAATAAAGAGTAGCAAGAATTACCATTACCAAGTATAAAAATCTTGACACAGTGTGTCAAACAGAAGGATGAAGATTTATTTAATTTATTAAAGAATGTAAATGCTTCAGTTTTATACAGTGCTCAAAAATTCTATAAGCAAAATATTGTATGAGCACAGTGAGTGGAAATTTCTAATTAAATACATAAAAAACAAGGCTGGGGTGATGATATGTTTTTTTTTAAGTCTTAAATATATATTTATTGTCCATAATAAGTTACCTTATTCAGTGGGCAAACAATGAGTTGTTATCCCCAATTCCCCAATGCCGCCCTCCCCATCCCCAATCAGCTGGATATCCTCCTCCATGGGCCTTCTGGATCAGTCCTTGTGGCAGGGGACCCTGGATAGCCTAGTACTCAGCCTGGTCCTCCTGGCCCAAGTGTGTTGATACTGAAGGGTGTCATGCCTCTGGATAGTCTCCCCCACCACAGCTCTTACAATTTTTCTGCCCCCTCTTCCGCATACTTCCCTTAGTCGTGGTGGATGAGTATTAAGGCTGCTTTAAGGTTGTGAGTTTAAGCATCTTTGTATCGAAGATCGTTGGTTTCTGTCGCACTGGCTTATCCTTTGTTGATTGAATGGCTGTGGCTGTGGGACCCTCGTTCCTCCCGTCATTCTCTGCGTGGTTCCATATGGATCCTCCACGATATGACTGTGGTGGGTCCTCTCTTGCCAGAATCTCAGCTATCGGCCTACAGTTGGTTGGTAGGGTTAGATGGTCCCCAGCTCTCTCGCTGCATCCTGAAAAATACAAGCACAATCTCCATCGGAGAGTGTGATCAGTGTAGGTTAACAAATATACACATTTCTGGTTTATCTAGATTCTGTTTTTAGTAGCCTCCCCATGAATCGCTCCCACAGTGCATCTTGTCTTAGGAGCCCAAGAGTACAGGATCCGGTAACTATCACCCTGAATCCCAAGTTCCAGACAAGGGGTCCCCCTCACTAAGTGGAAAATTGGCCGAATTTGAAGGCTGTTGATTGTCTCCCCCAGGCCCAGGCTCCTCCAATGCACAAGTGCTCCTTTGTTGGTTCGCTGTTCCCTCCCAGTAGGAGGTGTGGTCAGCCTACTCATGCCTGCAGATTGTGTTTTGTGTCAGTGGTCTCTGTTTACTCCAGCTGTTGTTGACCATTTTCCCCTGGCAGCCTGTGCAGTGCCTTCTAGCACTACACTAACTGCATTCTAGGGGCTGGATACCGTTCCGGACATTGAAGGGTCTCTCGCTGCTGGTCATTGGCATTCTGTGGTTTCTTCAGCAACAGGGTTTTGCCTCAAGCCTAGGGAGGACACCCAAGAGCTTTGACAGAATTCTGTCTTGTTGGAATCTCTTGAGTCACTTTGGTCAACATCTTAGTGAGGGAAGGAACCAGTGGTTGGAACCAGGGGTTGTCAGGCTGATCTAATTATTCACAGGCTTAGACTCTCTCCCTTACCACTCATGGCCCCTCTTGCCAGATGACGCTCACTACTTACTCAATAGGTTACAATATGCTCGTGAGGACTTTATGTTTTTGAACCTTCTATGGTTTATCCTCAAGCTTAAACCATTTTCCTCCTCCCATCCCTTACCCCTCATTCATAAACTTTCACTTCTTACTACTAGTCTGCATAGAGAACACGGTTATCCTGGTTAAGGACCACATATGAGGGAGAATATGCGGCGTTCGATTCTCTGCTCTTTTGAGTGTTCGCTTAGTAAGATCTGATTGAAGTCAGACCATTTTTTCCTAAATTTCAATATATCATTTTTCCTTTCAGCTGAGTAAAATTCCATCTTGTAAATATACCACAGTTTCTCTGTCCATTCCTCCATGGATGGGCATTTGGGTTGATTCCAATACTTGGCTATTATGAATTGAGCTGCTCTAAATATAGTTGTACAAATGTTTCTGTGTCGAGATGTGACATCTTGTGGGTAGGTGCCTAGTAGAGGGATAGCTGGGTCCATTGGTAGTTCTATGACTATTGTGTTCAGGAGTCTCCACACTGCTTTCCATAGTGGTTGAACAAATTTGCAATCCCACCAGCAGTGAATGAGGGTTCCTTTTTCCCTGAATCCTCACCAGCAACCATTGTTGTTGGTTTACTTTACTATTGCCATTCTGACTGGGGTAAGGTGGTAACTCATTTTGGTTTTGATTTGCATTTCCCTGATGCTTAGGGATGCTGAGCACTTTCTCAGGTGAGAAAAAGCCATTTGTGTTTCCTCCTCTGTGAATTCTCTGTTGAGATCAGTGCCCCATTTTGTGAGGGTGCAATTCACGTTTTTGCTATTAATTTTTTTGAGTTCTATGTAGGTTCTGGAAATCAGGCCTCTGTCTGTGTGGTAGCTGGCGAAAATCATCTCCCAATTTGAAGGGAGTCTATTGACTTTGAGAACGGTGTTTTTGTCTGTACAGAAGCTTTTGAGCCTGATCAGGTCCCATTGGTTAAGTGACTGTTGCACTTCCTGGGCTACTGGAGATTAGCTCAGGAAGTTGTTCCCTACTCCTATCTCATGTAAGGTTCCTCCAACATTTTCTACCAGGGTGTTCAGGGTTACAGGCTTGATATTGAGGTCTTTGATCCATTTGGAGTTGATCTGTGTGCATGGAGAAAGGAGTGGGTCTAATTTCATTTTTTTACATGTGTTTATCCAGTTTGTCCAACACCATTTGTTGAAGATGCTATCTTTGGCCCAGCCCCCGGGGCCTTAGGCACTGGAAGCGAGTGCCTTAACCGTTGAGCCATCTCTCCAGCCCTGTAGTATGTTTTAAAGTCAGGTATAGTGATACCTCCTGCATAATTTTTTTCTGCTCAGAATATTCCTCAGAATAGTTTTAGCTATTCGAGGTCTCTTACCCTTCCAAATAAATTTTGAGATTATTTTTTCAATGACTGTGAAGAAGGAGGTTGGGATTTTTATTGGCATTGTGTTGAATCTGTAGATTGCTTTTGGCAGGATTGCCATTTTTACTATATTGATTCTCCCTAAGCATGAGCATGGAATGTCTTTCCATCTCGTCACATCCTCCTCTATTTCCCTTTTGAGTGTTTTAATATTTTCCTTATATGTCTTTCACTACCTTGGTTAGTGATGTTCCCAGGTATTTTATTTTATTTGAGGGTATAGAGAACAGGACAGTTTCTCTGATGTCTTTTTCTGAATGTTTGTCTTCTGATATAGAAAGGCTACTGATTTTTGTGCTTTAATTTTGTATCCTGCCACTCTGCTGAAGGCATTGATCACCTTCAGGAGATTACTAATACTGTTGTTTGGATCTGATGTATATAAGATCATGCCATCTGCAAAGAGGGATAGTTTGACTTCTTCCTCTCCGATTTGTATCCCTTTTATGTTGTTTCTTGTTGTATTGCTTGGGCTAGAACTTCAAGTACTATATTAAATACCAGTGGTGAGTGTGGACATCCCTGTCTTGTTCCTGAGTTGAGGGGGAACTCCTTGAGTCGTTCCCCATTGAGGATGATTTGTGCTTTAGGAGATCTGTATATTGGCTTTATCATGTTGAGGTATAGGCCATCTATGCCTATTCTTTCCAGGATTTTGCACATGAAGTGGTGTTGAATTTTGTCAAAAGCCTCCTCAGCATCAATTGAGATGACCATGTGGTTTTTTCTGTTGAGTTCGTTAATGTGGTGAATTATATTTATCGATTTGCGTATGTTGAACCATCCCTGCATCCCTGGGATGAAGCCGACTTGGTCAGGGTGAATTATAGACTTGATATGGGTTTGTATTCGGTTTGCTAGGACTTTGTTTAGGATTTTTCATCCAAGTTTATCAGGGATATGGATCTGTAGTTTTCTTTTTTTGTTACATCCTTGCCTGGTTTGGTAATTAGGGAGATGGTAGCTTCATAGAAGGAGTTTGGGAGCCTACCCTCTTTTTCTATGTCCCTGACAAGCTACAAAACTAGAGGTTTCAGTTCTATGATGAAGGTTTGGTAGAATTCAGCTGAGAAACCATCTGGACCTGGGCTTTTCCATTTCGAGAGATTCTTGATTACCGATTCAATCTCTGTGATTGTTATTGGATTGTTTAGGGTCTTTATTTCCTCTGGTCTGAGCTTTGGAAGTAGGTAGGTGTCCAGGAATTTATCCATTTCTTCCAGGTTCTCTAATTTTGTAGAGTAGAGATTTTGGAATTATGACCTGATGATACATCCAATCTCTTCAGGTCTGTTGTGATCTCACCCTTTTCATTTTTTATTTTGTTAATTTGGGCCTTCTCAGTTTTTCATTTGATTAAGTTGGCCAGGGTTTTGTCAATCTTACTGACTTTTTCAAAGAACCAACTCTTTGATTTGTCTATTTTTTCAATCATTTTCTTTGTTTCCAAGTCATTAATCTCAGCTCTGATCTTAATTATTTCCTTGTGTCTCGAGTTCCTAGGGTTGGATTTTTCCATCTGTTCTAATATCCTTAGGTATGAGGATAGTTGGTTGATTTGAGACCTCTCTGTCTTTGTTATGAAGGCATTTAGAGCAATGAATTTCCCCCTTAGAACTGCCTTCATTGTGTCCCACAAATTCTGAAAGGATGTATCCTCATTATCATTTGTTTCTAGGAAGTTCTGGATTTCCTGTCTGATTTCTTGTTTGACCCATTCAGAAGTGCGTTGGTCAGTTGCCAATATCTATTGAAATTTTTGGATCCTCTCCAATTGTTAATTTCTAGCTTTAATGTGTTGTGGTTTGATATGATGCAGGGGATTACCTTGATCTTTCTGAATTTGTTGAGGAATGATTTATGGCCCAGTACATGGTCAATTTTGGAAAAGGTTCCATGCAGTGCAGAGAAGAATGTGTAATCTGTGTCCTTGGGATGGAATGTTCTGTAAATGTCCGTTATCCCTAGTTTGTCTATGGTGCTATTTAGCAACTTTATTTCCCTGCTTGTCTTTTGTTTTTATGATCTGTCTAGTGATGACAGTGGAGTGTTAAAGTCTCCTACAATGATGGTGTTGACATCTATATCTGCTTTGCTTTTAAGTAATTTATGCCTAATGAACTGAGGGGCCCTTGCATTTGGTACATACATATTTACTATAGTGATGTCTTCTTGCTGTATTGTTCCCTTGATGTGTAGGAAGTGGCTTTCATCGTCCTTTTTTATTGCTGTTGGCTTAAAGTCTATTTTGTCAGATATTAGAGTAGCCACACTGGCTTTTTTTATTTTTCCCACATGCCTGGAAAATTGTTTTCCACCCTTTTATTCTCAGTAGGTTACTATCTTTAGTGATAAGGTATGTTTCTTGAAGGCCACAGATGGAAGGGTCCATTTTCCTGATCCAACCTGCTATCCTGTGTCTTTTTTAGGAGAGTTGAGTCCATTTACATTCAAAGTTATAACTGTATGGTTTGCCATGTTATAGAGAATATGGAGGTTGGTATCTGAGCTGTTGTTCCTATCTCTTTTGTGTTACCTTGTTTGTTCTTTGTTCCTTTCCTGGGGCCGGTTATTTTTTCATCTGCAAGGGATATCTCATGAAGTATCTTTTGCAGGTTTGGCTTTGTGCTCAAGTAATTGTAAAGCTAATTAGTTTCATGGAATACTTCAATTCCTCCATCAATTATGATGGATAACTTAGCTGGGTAGAGTAGTCTAGGTTGGAACCATTCTTCTTTAAGCCTAGAATCGCTTGGTTCCAAGCTCTCCTGGCTTTTAATGTTTCTATGGAGAAGTCAGATGTGATTCTGATGGGTTTTCCTTTATATGTGAGTTTCCTTTCTCTCGTTGCTCTAAGGACTCTCTCTTTATCCTCAATGTTTGGCATTGTAACTAAGATATGTCTTGGGGTGTTCCTCCTTTGATCCAATTTGTTTGGGGTCCTCCGTATCTCTTTTGGTTGTACAGGACTATCTCTTGCCAAGTATTGAAAGTTTTCTTGAATAATTCTGTTGAAAATATTTTCTATGCCCCTCATTTGGTTTTCTTCTCCTTCCGGGATCCCCGTGATACCGAGATTAGGTCTTTTTATGGTATCTCACATTTCCCTTGAGTCTTGTTCACTTGCTCTTTTGAATATTGTCAAGGTTCTGATTTCCCTTGAATTCTCCTCTGTTCTGTCTTCCATGTCTGAGGTTCTGTTTTCCCAGTGATTGATCCTGTTGGTAAAAGATTCTAGGGATGTTCTTATTATTTCAATGTGGTTTTTGTTTTCTGCAACTTCTTTCTGGGTTGCTTCTATCAACCTGTTGAGATGTGATTTCATTTCAAGGTTTGATTTAATTACTTCTTCCTGACAGTCTTTCTTATATTTGCAGATGTCTTCAGTTATTTTTGAAAGCTGGTTTTTGATACCTTCAGTTTGTTGGCTTGTCTTTAGTTCTGATATGTCTCTTCTGACATCCATTTGGTTCTCCTCTAATATATTAAGCCTGGTGGCAAAGCTAATGAGCTGACCTTGTACCCATTCAATATGTTGGTCCATCTTTTCTTGCATGACTAACATTAAGTTCTCCTTAGTATCTCTGCCAGTATGATTGGGGTTTAGTGTGGTGTCATCCTGGTCCTGCTTCTGCTCTCTCTTTTTGTGGTGTTGTTGTTGTCATTTGGTGCAGTTTCCTCAGCTGGTGTAATATTTTTGCATTGAGGTCTGCCCATTTCAATTCCACTTGAGGTGGTTGGCGGAATACCTTTGAGATATCTGCAGGGGTCGGTGGGTGTGGGGGATGGCAGAGAGCAGTGGGAATTGGGGCGGGTTCAGTTGTCGGGTCTGTGGGAGTTGGTGGTTGTGTGGAGGGGTAGCATACCCCCTGATGTCTGGGTACAGGGGGTGAGGCCACCAGACTAGGCAGGCCAGGGGAACAGGCCCACAGAGGTCTGTAGTCCCAGGGGATGGGGTCGGCGGGGGGAGGCGCTGGGGGTGAGTCTGCTGAGATCCCTGGAACTAGTGTTGCTGGGATCTCTGGGCACAGATATAGGGGCTGATGGTTTCCTCAGGCAAAGAAAAGGAGCGGAGAAGAGCTGGAGGCCGGAGGGCAGGGGGAGGGGCTACAAAGGAGGCCCTGGTCGAACAGGTGAAAGAGAAAGGAAATAAACAAGCTGTTTAGTGAGGGGGGAGGGTGGAGCAGATGCGCTGGAGGCCGGAGGGCAGGGGGAGGGGCTACATACAGATGTCAATGGAGAAAGAATATTAATATAAGCAATAAAATAAAACGAAAACAACAAAAAGTTGAAAAAGAAAGACACGCAAGTGCCCGGGAGGGGCAGGATAGACAGAGCGTGGGAGGGTGGGGGCTGAAACACAAGGAGAGAAAATGAAAGTCTCAGGCGGCCGGCAGGCTGAAGCTGTTCTGGCACAACCTGCCTGGAAGACTCACTGCCACCTGTGAGGGCTGGTCAACGCTGGCAGCTTCCAGTCATGCGGATCCTGTGCTCGGAGGTGCCTGGAATTCAGCGTGTGGCCGCAGCTTGTGTCCACGACCTGGATCCCTGCTGAAAACCCTGGCCCTTATATCCTGAGGTGTACAGTGTGTCTGCTAGTCAGCCATCTTCCCCGGAAGTTTTATGATATGTTTTATTTTTTAAAAAATATTTTATTTATTCATTTTCAAGCAGAGAGAGAGAGAGAGAGAGAGAGAGAGAGAGAGAGAGAGAGAGAGAGAGAGAGAGAGAGAGAACACCAGGGCCACTACAAGGTGGGTCTGGCTTATGTGGGACCTGAGGAATTGAACCCGGGGCCTTAGGCACTGGAGGCATGTGCCTTAACCACTGAGCCATCTCTCCAGCCCTCAATGATATGTTTTAAATATATAAATTAGAGCAACTATCTTGAAGGTAGACATGTTAGTACCTTGCATAGGGTGCCATCTCCAGAAGACTGTTTTAAATTCCAAGTAGTTCCAGTTCTTTTTTTTTTTCTTTTTTATTTCTTTGGAAAACCAACCTATGACTAGCTTTTAAAAAGAGACTTCTAAGGACCACAGGGAGAGGTGTCATGTGACTTAGTTCATACAGCTCTGTGCACACCATTAAAACTTCTGCTCTTGCCTGTGCAATTCAGTGGTTACCCCTGCATTGCTGCTTATCGGCTCTTCCATGTGTCTTAGAAGACTATACAGAGAAGCTCATCTGCTAGCTTTAAAGAAACATTCATCTATGACACGATCTGCCCGTGAAAAGTGCTGAGTGGTATGGGATTGCAGATAGAATTCAAGGAGGGAATTGATGGCTTCTGTCCTCCAACCTCAAGTTGTTGGATTCTTCAACTACTATCTTATCTTAAAACAGGACTTCAGCCTCAGACCAGTGAACAGCCTCTATCAACTCCTTGATTGCCTCTCTGAGATCTGAAATAGAAATATAGCACCACACAGGACACAGCAGAATTTCTTGTCCACATAAATGAAGAATGAATTATATACTTTTGTAGCTGCTAAATGTATAGTAACTTGTCATACATCCATAGAATAAAATAATACACAGAGGAAGCCTGAAGAAAAACATTTCCCATGGGTCAAACTGATTCCAGAAAAAAAGTGATCTCTGGTCTGAGTCCAAATAATATTATACAGAAAAAATGTCGTGTTTCAAACACAACATAAACGTCTCCACTTTATACTTGGCATAACTGATTTTCAGCACCTTCAGTGATACACATGTTCTTTGTTTCTTCGAAGGGTAATTTGGAAGTAATGGAATTGTCTCTGACACTAAGTTGCAAGACATTCCTCATATGTGCATCAGAGAGAAAAATCATTTAAATAATCTTTTCACCTACCATTGTACTCAGTGTTCATCTTAAACCAGTTACTTGCTCTCAAATGACACTATCATCACTCTGCTCACATTCAGACCTAAGCTGGTGTGTTTTACTCTCTAAGGAAGTCTCACCGATGTAGATCAAAGACTTGAAGCTTCCAACTGTATATTTATATGCATACTGTATGTCTCTGACACAAAGTGTGTCATGGTTGATTTTCAAATGGCATGGACATGTCAGGGAGAGAAATATGTGTGCAGTCTCTCTGAAACACACTGAGGTGGTAGAGATGATTCACATTCCACAGTTTTAACTATAGTATGCACATTCACACTAATGAATATCTCATGTGTAAACTTTGGGCTATGCCAGCTGCCTCTATAAAATTAGAACTGTATACATTGTAAATAAAGACAGCATACCTAAAGGCAGTTTCAAGTATAGCTTATACTTTGCCCTTCCTTCTAATCTCCTTCTCCCCCACCTTAGTAGAGACTGAGCCTCTCTCATTTTTGTTTGCAGCCAGGAAAGCCAGGCTAACTCTCCTGATGCTATTTTCTACATGCTGTACCAAGATTGTGATGTGCAGTCTGCTCTACTATCTTTTCCTTTGTCATCATGAAACTTCCACTCAAGACTTCAATACAAAGGAAACTTTTCCTCCCATCAGCTGCTTTTGCTCAGGTGTTTATTTCCAGCAACACAATAGAAATTACAAGAGCTTCACCTTATTCTATGATCATAATTCATAAACTTGGCTAATTTTTATCTGATATATTGTTGATGGCATAAAAACACTAGATTGAGTAGCAATGAAAGAAAAGAAACTTGAGACAGTAAAACAGGAGGGAGTCCTGAATTCAATCCACAGGAATTAACTCTGTTCTTACTGTGAATGAGTTTATCTGTAGAGAATTAAAACCTTGGCATCAGACTTTGAGAGAGTATTGGCAAATTTATATTACATTTTCATTAACTGATTTTTAAAAAGCACTGAGATAGTAAAAAATTACATCAAGTGAAAGAAATGGTACAAAACCTAAAAGATGCCATGCATGACTGAGAGAGACATATAAAGCACACAAACAGGGGTGGGCGGATGAAAATACAAAGCATAATCAACCCTGAGTATATCCTTGAGCAGACTTCCATTACAATCAGATAGGATCTTGGTTGTCTATATACCATATAAGTGCTCAGAATTGTCTTTCTTCATGGCATGAGCTGGGACTGGTATCAAGAAGCCAGTTTTAAATGGTACCTGCCATGTCAGAAAGTAGGCAGCTCTAAAGGGAAAGTTCCTTCCTCTTATGACTCACTTAGAGAACCCAGGGCATGTAGTATGGGACTCTACTCTGAGACTCGACATTGAGAATACTTCCCCATAGAGGGGAAGACCTTTAACAGAATTGTGCAGTGTTCCAGGAGGAGAAAATCTGCTGGTGTCTTACATTAGCATGTCCTGCGTTGGCAGTCCCACACCCCATTCCCTATGAGTGCTTACATAGGACACATTATGCCCTGACACCCATGCTTAGGTAAGGTTGTATCTGGACCCATGTGAGGGACTGTGAAGAGATAAATTCAGCACTCCAGACCACTTTGATGTTTCTATACTTCTCTTTTTAGAATTTAATTTCATTTAGTGATCAGGTTTTTGTGTCCTGCCCTTTTCCCATTGTTTTTATTTTGCTTATAATATTGCTGTTTGATTGATGTGATTATTTGAAATTCATCACCTTTCTTTCCTTGATTCTCTGTTAATGACTTTAGTGCCTTATCCCTTTCCAGAATCTTCATTTTCTCCCTTCCCCCTTTATTTACTTTGATCTCTTCTATATTTTTCTCTGTTGCTTTAATAGTAACACTGCATCTTCCCCTGAGTTTTCTTTGCATTATACTGAAGTAACTAGTACACACCATATTATCCATGTTCATTTTATCCCCTCCAAATTTCTGAAGTTGAAAGAGCAATTGTTTTTAAACATCTATTATTGCATTTCCATTTTAGTTGTTTCTGCATTTAGTATTCTCTCAAACTCCTTATGGGATAAAGAATGGTTTTCTGCACATGAGATTTAAGTCCAGTTTAGTGGGAGAAGTGATATCTCAATCCTGCTACAATCTAGTTCCACTTTAGCATTGAAAGAATACAGTGGATTAAAAATCATCTAACCTGCATCCTAATCCCAGACATCCAAGTCCCAATACAGAATCGGGAGAAAGATGAAAATCAAGATGACCTTTTCCCTCCCCAATCACCAATTACCCTTTAAAGGATTCCAATGAGACTGAATTAGAAGAAATGCCAGACAAAGAATTCAAAGGAGTGACTACAAGAATATACATGTACAGCAAAATTCAAGAGCTCATGAATGACCTGAATTCTAAGAGAATATAAACGGTTAAATGAAATATAGTCTGGTTAGAGATGGCTCAGAGATGAAATATGCCTAATGCACAGGTTGGATTCCCAGTACCCACATAAAGAAGATGCACAATGTGGCACATTCATCTGGAATTTGCAGCAACAAGAGGCCCTACTGTACCTATTCATTTCTTTCTCTCTCTGCCTCTCTCTTTCCATCTCTATTTCTCTCTCACACTAATTCACTCCCTCTTACTCTAGTGAATAAATGTAAATATTAAAATTATATATATATATATATATATATATATATATATATATATATATATATATATATATATATATAGTGTGGTGACACAGTCCTGTATTCCCAACACAAGAGGATTGAGAGTTCACCAGCAGCCTGGGCTACATAGCCCACATATAATTCAGACATATAATAGGTATTGAAAAAATAATTTGAGGCTGAGCATGATGGC
>PVHP010006073.1:0-62066 GCA_004024765.1 Zapus hudsonius
TGTGTTATCATCATCATTTAATACTAGGAAATTCTGAATTTCCTGTTTTATTTCTTGGATGACCCAATCATTTTTTTAGGAGCGCGTTATTCAGGCGCCAGTACTTTGTGTATTTTCTGGATTCTGTTCCATTGTTAACTTCTACTTTTAACGCATTGTGGTAGGCGCCCAGGGCTGGGGACTGTAGGCCGCAGGGAAAAAGGCAGGAGCCTGTGGAACCGGCTGCGCGCTCTCCTGCAGAGCCGAGAGCGGAAGGGGAACCCCGCTGAGGTCCCAAAGCTGAGGAGAGGCTGGGCGGCCCAGGGACAGGCCCAGCCACCAACCCGGGTTGGGTCCCAGTTAGGCAAAGAAACCCCCGCGAAGAGACACCTCCTTCCCTCCCAGCTGGTGGAGATGAGCACGTCTGGGGACCTGGAGGTCCCACAGGGAAGCCTCTGGATTGGCGCCCAGGGCCGGGGAGGCTGGCCACTGCCGCCACCGCAGCCGTGGTGATGGGAGAAAGGCAGAAGCCTTTGGGCCCAGCTGCCCGGCTGCGCACTCTCCTGCAGAGCCGAGGGCAGCAGGTGAACCCCGCTGAGGTCCCAAAGCTGAGGAGAGGCTGGACAGCCCAGGGACAGGCCCAGCCGCCAACCTGGGCTGGGTCCCAGTTAGGCAAAGAAACCTCCGCGGAGAGACACCTCCTTCCCTCCCAGCTGGTGGAGATGAGCACGTCTGTGGACCGGGAGCTCCCACAGGGAAGCCTCTGGATTGGTGCCTAGCTGGCCGCCGCCGCGGTGATGGGAGAAAGGCAGGAGTCTGTGGGCCCAGCTGGCCGGCTGCTTGCTCTCCTGCAGAGCCGAGGGCGGTAGGGGGACCCTGGTGACGTCCCAAAGCTGAGGAGAGGCTGCAGGGCCCAGGTATCTGCCTCAAGATTGGCCCCGGGACCTAGCTAGCTTAGCCTGCCCAAGGCTGGCATCTGCCTGTGCATGCGGAGGGAGGGGGGTCCTGGAGACAAGCACGATTGAGGATCAGGTGCTCCCACGAGGGGAAGCGGTTCAATTAGTGGCACTCGGAAACCACGGCGAGGGGATAATGGCGGGAGCTAGTGAGGGGGGGAGGGCATGGTCCTCTGCTCTGCTGGGGAGCAGAGAGCTGCTGGAGAACCCCTTCTGCTCTGGCCCAGGGGCTGGGGAGGGAGGGGGGGCCCGAAATCAGGTCCAGCTGGTGACCAAAGTTTGGATCCCAGCTGAAGAGATCAAACCTTTCCGAAGAGAGTCCTGGCGATGCTGTTACTCGTCCTCCATCTTGCTCCGCCCCTCTCCTTATGTTCTTTTTAAAGTTGAAAGTTTCAGATCCTGTGGTGACTTGCTTGGAAGGATCTGTTTAGAAATCTTTTTTTTCCTACTGCATAAATCTACAGTTTCTATCTTGTTTACTTCTTCGGTAGAAATGCTATGAATTGTTCTATATTTAAAATATTTAGTGTAGTTTAAATGCCTCACAAAAAATCAAATCATATTCTCTCACATTTAAGTCAAAGTCTTATTTAGTATGTGAGAACTGAAGTTTACTATTTTAGTGTGTGCTGTAGTAGATTTAAAAATGCATATGTCTCAGGCAAAGGCAATATGGAGATTTGATATGTTGGACTCTAGGTAGAGTAATGAGAAAGCAGAAAAATGATCACCTTTGGGAATAAGGGATCAACAGAATAATCAGGGAGCAGTGTGGCCTGTGGCTCCCAGGGATGCCATATAAAACAGAAAGAAGCCATGATCATGAAACCTTGCTCCTATAATCTAAAAGAAACATCAAAGATTCAAACTCGGGATATTGTTAGATGAACATTGTTTTAAGCTTTAAACATTGGACAAGATTCCGTTTCCTTTTCCCTTGACCAGAGTGGGAAGCAGAGAGAAGCAAAAAGAAAATTGTGTGTTGGATGCATTTTGGATGTCAAGTTTGGGGAACTCACCTACGAGTAGAGAAAGACCAAGAACATTGGAGTACGACCATGCCAAGTTCAACAGTTTGCCTTCGACAATTCAGAGAAGTTTCTTACTACCTCCGGGAAGCATTTTTCCTCATTGGAAAACTGATCATATTTACCTGAAGTGGGCCAGGCATGGAAGAAGTGTTATGCGGTTCTTTCATATAAGCAGGCTAAATTTGTTTCATTAAGAAGGTGTTGTCACACTTGTTTCCTGCTTTTATTAAAATAAAAAAGAAAGTTAGCTCTTAGAATTTCTCTAGTGCAGAAAGGAAGCAAGGAGTGCATGGATGGTACTTTCTGGAGAATGGAGATTTCAATCAGAAGTACATAGTAAGGATGGGAGACTGTCTTTTTGTATCTTATTGTGAGATTTACTGGCTTTCATCTGGGAAAACGAGGAAGGCTTAGGTCCGGTCCTTGGATGCCTTTGCAAATGCTTCCGTGTTTCTGATCATGACCTTCAGAAACTTGCACAAACTAACGATAAAAGAGATGGCTGACCTTGCACTTTCAGCAGGTTCTTGGAATCCCCTCAGAAATGTGAATGGTTTCTTAACTCTCCCTCCTAAACTGGGTGCTGCGTCCTCAGGTGATTTCTTGCATTCTTGAAGTTGAGTCTTACCACGTGTCTATGATTCCTGTTCAGGAGCAAAGCTGAGGCCAAAAGTGGAAGGCTGTCACCATCGTCCTCCTCTGGTTACTCTGGCAGAACCTGTGAGTTCCAGTGTAAGGCTCTTTGTGGGTGGAGTTGTGTCTGAGCCGAGCCCAGAACATCTGGATGGAGTTCATCCCTTGAGACCGTCCCTTAGCTGTACTTTTTTGATTAATGAAAACAACAGGGGGAAGATTTGCGAGTATTTTGCAATAGAAGCAGCAGAGTTGTGCAATACTCATAAATTAGGCAAGATGTTTATGTAGAATCAAAATAACTTAAGGAATGAAAGCCCTTTTTTTAAAAAAAAACCTGATTATTAGCAACTTACTTCCTAAGTCATAAGAGTTTTGCTTGCTTTGTTTTAATAGTAAAAAAGTCACTTCTGTGGTCATCTAAAGGTATAAAGTCCCTTTCTCCTGCACTCTCCTTCCTGTACTTGACGAGGTTCCTAGTGGCTGTCATCCTTCTAGAACCAGCACAACTCCCAGCTGAGGAGTCTTGATTTTCATATCTTGGGAGCGCTCTCATATCTTTCACTTGTGTGTCTCTTTTTTTTTTTTTCATATCCTGATGTTAAATTTGTTTTGTTTTTTTGAGGCAGGCTCTCACTCTAGCCCAGGCTGACCTGAAACCCTCCTGATGTTAAATTTGGTCATAATTGCATGCACTGCTATAGCAGTGACTTCCCATGACACATTTACTCACAATGTTTCAAATAGGGGAATTTTTATTTCCATGTTTTAGAGGAGATCATGAAAACACTGAAGAGACATATTTTGTTTCCTAATCCATTACTGACTGATCACCAACAGTTTATGACTCACTAAGTCTAGAGGAGAAAGATTTGATTCATTCGCAAGATAAGGGAGATAAATTTCATTTTAAACTATAAACAGGAAATTGTAAATAGGATGAAAAAGAAAGAATGTGTTATAATTTTGGTGGGGGTGGAGAAGAACTTTATAACAGACCTCCCCCAGGACAAAAGTCACAATGGAAAATATTACCAGAGATTTCTGGGTAAGATGGTGGAGCCCCAACCTGCTCCTTGAGACCTAGTGAAGGAGAGATTTCAAATAAGAGAACACAGATTCCATTCCAGAAAGAGGAAGAGAGGAAGGAAGACCTTTAGATGTTCTCAAAAGAAATTTGAAACATTCGGAGAAAAAGACAGATGACACACAGACAGGAAGTGAGATTCAGTTGCATAGCTCCTTGGTGGGGGAGGGGAAGGAGAAGTCAAATCCAAAAATTTATTTTATTAAATAAATTTTATTTTATTTTATTTTATTTTTTGTTCTTTTTTTTAATATATTTTATTTATTCATTTTCAAGCAGAGAGATGAGAGAGAGAGAGAGAGAGAGAGAGAGAGAGAGAGAGAGAAAGCACCAGGGCCACCACCTTGTGGGTCTGGCTTATGTGGGTCCTGGGGAATTGAACTCAGGGCCTTAGGCACTGGAGGCAAGTGCCTTAACCACTGAGCCATATCTCCAGCCCTTTATTTTATTTTATTTTATTTTATTTTATTTTATTTTAGTAGTACTGGTAATTGAGGCAGCAAAGACTTGACTGCTCAATGAAAGTCTCCACAAATCCAGAAGAAATATCCAAATTAGCAGGTGCACAAATTTCAACATAGAGACATGAGAAATGGAAAAAAGCAAGGCAAAACTACATAGTAGGAATAATTATAACCATGGAGGTGAAAGACCTCAACAATTAAAACTTTAAGATAGCAAAGAAAGAAACTGAAGAACGCACTATAAGATGGAAAGACCTCTCGGGCTCGTGGATGGCCAGAAGTAACATTGTAAAAATGGCTGCATTAACCAAAAGCAATCTACAGGTTCAATACGGTTTCCAGCAAAACACCAAAAATTTTCAGAGAACTTGAAAAAAAGCAATTTTTAAAATTCATATGTGTGGTGTGACTCTCTTCAGGGGAGAAGATGATGTGTGTTTGGCCACCTCAGGCAGGGCACTCAAGACAGACCAAAGGCCCATTCACCCAAAGTTTAATCTGGTGAACCAATGAGTTTATTGGGTGTCCTCACAGAGGCAAAAGAATTTTGAGATTTCTTCTCATCCCAGTCAGAATGACTATCAAAACCAACAACAGGGCAGCGGGGAGCCTGGAGAGGTGGCTCAGCATTTAAGGAGCTCGCCTGCAAAGCCAAACAACCAGAGTTCATTTCCCTAGAATTCACGTAAAAAGCCAGATGCACAAGGTGACGCATGCATCTGGAGTTCCTTTGCAGTGGCTGGAGGCCCTGGTGCGCCCATTCTCTCTGTCTGTCTCTCTTCTTTCTGTCTCCCTTTGCTTGCAAATAAGTAAATAAAATTTTAAAAACAAAACAGCAAATGCTGGTGAGGATGTGAGGAAAGAGGAATCCCTATACACTGCTGGTGGGAATGTAAACTGGTGTAGCCACTATGGAAGTTTCTCAAAAACAACCCTAAAATACAAGTACCGTAGAACCAAGTTATACCATGCTCTGACAATTGGCCAGACCAAGAGCAGCCACTCCTCAGCCAGAACATTCTTTGAATATGCCAAACACCACAACACATGAAAATTTAAATATATATATATCATCTCAAATAAGATTTCAATAGCATTCAAACTAAAAATTTCTGGGGAGCTGGAGAGATGGCTCAGTGGTGAAGGCACTTGCCTCCAGTGCCTAAGGGCCCTGGTTCAATTCCCCAGGACCCACATAAGCCAGACCCACAAGGTGGTGGCTCTGGTTCTCTCTCTCTCTCTCTCTCTCTCTCTCTCTCTCTCTCACACACACACACACACACACACACACACACACACACACATCTCTAAGCTTGAAAATAAATAAAATACTCTTAAAAAATTTCTGGAATCATCCTTGGCTGTCTCCTGTACCAATAAACATTTTAGTTACCGAGATTTAAAACCTTCCTCTCTAACATTTTCCTACAGATCTGCTTTCCCTCGGGTCTCCATCCCTCCTCCAGTCGTTCGTGATTAATCTCTCATAGCTTGACTTTGAAGTCCTCAGAGCCAGGGCAGACCTCACACATCTCTGTGCTTCCTCTGGTTCCTCTCCACGCTCAGCCAGAATGCTTCCAGCTGCCCAGCATGCTGGCCTACATTGGCCTCAAGTGTCTCCAGGGCACCGAGTGTCCTACCAGCAATTAAAATGATGTAACCAGAGTGTAAGAGAACAGACGTCACCAGGGTCAGCCTCCTGGCCTGTGGGCTTGCTCATGAACCGGGAGGAGTGTTTATTTGGGCCGAAAGGAACGACAGCACCAGAGTTAGGTGAGTGAGCTCAGAGGGAAGAATAGAGAATTTTCCCTTCTCCTTCAGCCGTGACTAAAGCTGTCAGGGACCAGTGCAGTGACTATGAATTTGAGCTTATTTGCATAAAATATCTTTGCAAATCTGGGCCTTTATTTCTCCATATGTTCCTACTTGAGCTTTCACAAGACTTCAGCAGTTATAATTGCAGAAAAATTATCCCAAGCATGTTTGGTCTATTTTGTTCATTTATTTAACAAACATTCAATAGTACTTACTCATTGCCAGGCACTGCTTTAAGAACTTATATGTAACCATGACACAATGTTGCTTATCATTTATTTATTCATTCATTCAATAAAAATAAATTGGTATCATCTATGAAACCACATTGTGTTTGGAATTAAAAGGCAGACAGTAGAGTTGTTTTTCTCTGAGCCGTTCAGTTCCGGTTCCGTGAGTAATCCAGAGAAGCAAGTGGTTAATAGCACACCTGGTGTGATGAGGGCAAGCAGAGCAGATGTCATTTGTCCAGTAGGAGAAGGAGGAGTGACATCTTACCTAACTTTTGAGTATGTGATGTCTACATTGTTTGCTATTTATTTATTTATTTATTTAGGTCTTTTGAGGTTGGGTCTCGCTCTAGCCCAAGCCGACCTGTAATTCACTATGTAGTCTCAGGGTGGCCTCGAACTCATGGAGATTCTCCTACCTCTGCTTCCCAAGTGCGGAGATTAAAGTCTAAATTGTATTAAAAAGCCAGTGGAGGTCTCGGTACAGCGTAGTGGGAAGCCAGACCACCAGGGAGTTGAACCTGAGCTCTGCAAGCCTTGAGCCAGTGGTGCACATATGAGGGTCAAGGGGAATCTTGTCAGTCCCAGACTGTTCAGCTTAAGTTGTCTATGGTTCTGAAAAGCTGGACGTTTAGGATGAAGGTGCAAATGGTCTTTCTGGTGAGAGCAGCCTTTCTGTCTTAGGCCTGCCTCTCACCGAGTCCTGGCATGACTTTTGCTCTCAGTGACTGTCCCTCTCGAATCTCTTCTTCTAGGAACACTTTGGGTATCCTACACGAATGATTTTATTAGTTTCCTAGACTATTTCCAAATTCAGTCTTTGGGGTGGTGGGGGAGGGGCTGGGACAAGGTTGGGGAAACAAGATTCAGCCATGTCATATGTGAGGGCTTGTAGGGAGGACACTGAAATAGTTCAGGGGAAGAAAAACATAAGGAAAAAGCAAGAGGTGCCTGAAATTTATGGAGATTCAGCTGAAGGAATGAACAATTGAGCAGAGGAGGGGGGCTGAGGTGGAATGACAGCAGGGGAGGGTGGGGACAGAGGGAGGGAGTGAAAGGTCCCAGCATCGGATGCCTTTGACCTTCTGGAAGAGGGCTGGACACCCCTCACGGGAGAGTGAACACACCTGGGGGACAGGAAGAGGATTTCTTGGAGCTGACAGTGGAAAATCACGTGGCAAGACTGGGCAGAGTTGAGTAGTTGAGTAGAACAGTTGAGAATCTCACAAGAAGCCTGGACTATCCTCGAGGTCTGAGAGTTGTCAGCTTTAGGAGAGCCACTGCAGTTGATGATTTGGACAATGTCATCCAGGGAGAGAGAACGTGGCCACTGATAACCCTGAAGCTCAGGAAAATGAAAGACTCGAGAAGAGAGGACCAGCAGAAGCCAGGAGCTGGCATTTCTTTGTGAGGACTTACCCCAGGTGTACTTGACATTGGGCTAGATGCTGTGTGGGGGCTATCCTTACAGAAGTCTTCTGATGTGGGCAGACACCTACATGATGCTTACCATGTGCTCAACGCTGCTCTCAGTACTTTGAGCAAAAAATGCTCACAAATTCCACTGTTTACACACAAAGCAACTAAGCACACAAGAGTGATGCATTCAAGGTTGCTTGAGACCAGGTTATGAGTTACTAAAGCCTGAGATCTGACACTTTTGTCTCATCCATTCTATAGTCAAAGGGTCAGTTTAAGAAACTTTTTCACGATGACACGGCTAACACATATCAGAGGCAGACACTTAACGCTAATGCAGGTTCTTTACTGTTGCAACTTTCTTATAAGCCAAGGGAATAGAGAATTATAGGGACAGGTGTGTTCTCGTGAGACCAAAACAGAACAAATGCCTACCCAAGATTTGACACTATAGGAGTCACTGGCACTTTAAGGTAAGTTTCAATGGTGCCATGGGCAGAGATCAGAGACTTTGGAAAGGGGGGATTATGACAAAGAGTTTAGACACAACCCTACCAACGAATTGCAGGCCAATAGCTGACATCCTGACAAGAGATGAGCTACCCCAGACATACCGTGGAGGATCTATATGGGACCCCGCAGAGAATGATGGGATGAACAAGGGATCCACAGCTACAGCCATTCAATCAACACAGGATAAGCCAGTGAGGCAGACACCAATGATTTTTGACAAAACCTAAAGCAGAAGTACAGAGTCCTCAACAATAGAACAGCCTTAATACTCACCATGACTCAGGGAACTGAGCGGAAGAGGGGGAGGAAAGATTGTGAGAGCCATAGTGGAGGAGAATATCCAGAGACATGGCTCCCCTCAATAACAACACACTTGGGCCAGGAGAACCGGGCTGACTCCTAGGTCCCTTGCCCCAAGAACTGATCCAGGTGGCCCATGAAGGAGGATATCCAGCTGATTGGGGATGGGGAAGAGGGGCATTGGGTACTGGGGATAACAACTCATTGTTTGCCCATTAAATAATGTAACTCATTATGGACAATTAAAAAGAGTTTAGACAATCCATTGAGGAAATTTGACTTTGGGGAAAGTGGTTATAAAGAAAGATGGGATGAAAATTGATTTAAGGAATTTATTTGTATCATAGAGAAGACTATAGCTATCAGTGTTTTGATAGAAAATCCAGAAATGGAGGTAACAGTGATATGGACTGTTTCTCAGCTTGTATGAGTTTGGTATATTTGAGTCAGGATCTATGAATCTGGCCAACTTTGAACTTCCCAAGCTGAGTCTGTAACTTGATGGTGTCACCAGAGTACAGCCACCCCAGTGGGGGCAGAGAAGGATGGCAGGAACTTCATCTTGTCCTGCTTGAATTGTAAACACTGGAGGGTACTCTGCTAGCTATGGAGCGTTAGTAGCCACAATTCAGCCCCACTGTTCACATCTCTGTAATCTAAGAAACTCAAATGAAAATAGGTAGGAGGTACCCTACTCCAAGACCAAACCATGAGGTTTCATTGCTGACAAGAAGGAAATTTGATAAAAATTCTTTTGGGAAACAATGATACATCTTTCCAGAGACTTGTATATCTCCTATCATTTATCTCAAAAATTCCATTTCTAAGCACTTAAGGTACTGAAAATATTAAAATACAAAGGTGTTCATTGTAACACTGCAGTAAGAGTAAAAAAAATATGTCTTGATATGCAAGGGTATATTCACTTGATGGAAAAATTACACAGTGGTTTGAAATACAATTTCCAAAGAGAATGCAATTTTGAAAACATAATGTATATTTAACATTGCAGGAGGAAACAATAAAACTTCTACAGTATGAAAGCAACTGTGTAAACAAACCAGCAATGTAAGAAAAAACAGCAAGATCTTCACTAGCAGTGATTATGTTTACCTGGCTGGCACTTTGGTAACGATAGAGAAACTACTCAGAAAGAGATCTCTATACCTCACCACTGATTAGCAATAACTGGCTTTTTATTTCTGTTCATTTTCCCCATGTCTTTCTCTGACATAAATTATCCATAAAGAAACACAAACACATCAAATGAAACCTATAGGAAACACACCAACAAAGCACATTAAAAATTTTTTATTGGGTTGGGGATATAGTTCAATGGAGAAGTTCTCACCTAGCATATCTGAGGCTCTGGATCAATCCCCAATACTGAAAAAAAGTTTTTTAAATTATGATTAACATCATTTGTCTATATCTAATAATATACTTTCATGTGGGAAATGCAGAAAATTATACAAATGGTAAGCTACAGAAAACAGGGGGAAATCTCATTTAATCTTCAGATAATAAACATTGATATTTTACTCTACAAGACACAGATTTTAATGGAGGGACTTCTGTGTTAAATCTTAAATAGTGCATATACATTGACATAAACCTCCCATGTAACATTTCACCTCTTAACAATGCCAAGTTGTTCACAGACAGTACAATCATCAATTTTTGAGGTCAGTGTGTGCTGGGACTGGACTCTGTAGCGGACCTGTCTTCATTGACCTTAACTATTGGGAAAATAATTTTTTCACTTTCATTCATTTAATTTTTTATTGACAACACACACATATATAAAACAATATATCATGATTGTCTATATGTTTACCTGGCTTTTCCCCCTTCCAGCCCCCCTTCCACTAAATCCCTTTTTTTTTAACCAACTATTCTCTCTTCTATTTTGATGTCATCATTTTTTTTCTTTCCTCCTGTTATGCAGGTCTTGTGTTTCAGTCACTGTGAAGTCATAAATATCAAGGCAACTTTGTGTCTGGAAGGAGGTATTGTAAGCAGTCCTCCCGTTCCTTTGACTCTTACAATCTTTCCATCACCTCTTCCACAATAGACCCTGAGCCTTGGAAGGAGTGTTTAATATAGTTTAATATAGTTTAATATAGGTGCTGAAAACTCCACTGGCACTTCTTCTCAGTGTTTTGGTGAGTTTTGAGTCACCCTAGTGGTAGGGAAAATAATTTTTATGTCTGGTATGGTTACCTCAACCTGATCAGAGACATGTTGGAAGCAAACTATGACTGGACTTCAGCAATGTGCTTCAGTGTGGAGCCAGAAGACGGTGCTGGTTCTTACATCCTTTTGTTACCAAGGACAGGGCTACCTTCCATTCACTCTGGGCCCTGACACATGATGATGCTCAGTAAGCATATGCTAAAATAAGCTGAAGATTCCACAGTTACATTTATTACTTTAGATGCTCTCCAAGATGGTTCACATCATCAATGTCCAAAAGAGGCCATGTATTTAAAGGCTTGGTCATCAGCCCTTGGCACTCTTGTGAGGTGGTGGAATCTTTAGGAGGTACATCCTAGAAGGAGGAAGTTGCATCATTAATGACAGACCTTTAAAGGGGATATTAATATCCTGATCTCTCTCTCTCTCTCTCTCTCTCTCTCTCTCTCTCTCTCTCTCTTTCCTGTGCCATGAATCAGGCAGGCCTCCTCTTCCTTATGTTCCCACCATCATGTCTGGTGCTGTCACATGACCAAAGCAACAGGCCAATCCACTACACTGAAACCTCTGAAACTGTGAGCCGAAGTAAAATTCTTCTCCCTCTCAGTCATTTCTCTCTGGTCTTTTTTACAGCAGAAGAGCCAATCCACTCACACCCACTTCCCTGGTTTTAACCCCCATCTTTAAGCTAATGACCTTCAAGAAGTCTCAACTGCAAACCCTGATTCTCTCTCAAAGTTCCAGACCCAGCTAGCTAGCTCCCCAATGAACTTAAAAAAAATTTTATGTAGGGAGGAGAGAGAGAGAGAGAGAGAGAGAGAGAGAGAGAGAGAGAGAGAGAGAGAGAGAGAGAATGGATGTGCTACCAAAGGAACTCCAGATGCATGTGCCACTGTGCATCTGGCTTTACATGGGTACTGGAGAATCAAACCTTGGTTGTTAGGCTTTGCAGGCAAGTGCATTAACCACTTAGCAATCTCTCCAGAACCCCCCAACCCCTAATGAACTTCTTTACTTGGATGTCCCATTAAGTAACTCAAAAGCAGTATGTCCCCACCTGAACTCATTGCCTTCTCTTCCCAGGCCTGCTCCGTCTCCCACAACCCCAAGCTTCATTAATGTAGACACCGTCTGTTTAGATCCCCAAGAGGAAGAGACTAAATGAATTTCTCCTCTCCACTTATTTGCTTATCAAACCCTGTTGGCTCTGGCTCAAACATGTCCCGGATTTGTCACCTCTGTTCCCACAAGTTCTGCAGTCCATTCCCTTCTCACATCTTACCTGGGTTATCGTTTCCTACTTCTAACTAGTCCCTCTTCCTTCAGATTTTCCTGGTGCAAAATACCTCCATGATCTTTAACAAAAGCATCTGTCTAAACTTGGATATAACTATATTACTCTTTGAAAAAAAAAAAACATCGAGAGTCTCCTCACTGTCTTAACAACCTAGATCACTGAGTGCCTGTCACAATCCGACTTCAGTTTCCCTTTCTGGCCTCATAAAATTTACCCCCAAGTCCTGCATCCCCGCATTCCTTCAGTTATTGCAGATGGGGCCTTGGTTTTCTTTAGCTACTCAGAATTCCTCACACTCTTCCAAATAGACCACACCTTCTCTCTTTGTATAGACTGGTCCAGAATCTTTCCCTGCCAACTTCTTGTCAGTGGTATTCCTTCACCTGGGAGCTTTCCCTCTTTCCAATACCGAACTCCAAGTATCCTTCCTGGAGCCTCCTCAGTGGAACCATCGCCTTCTTGACTCTGTTCTCATGGAACTTACTTCTATACCTATCACAGGCCTATCTCTATGGAGTTTTTGTTAGGGTTTGTTGTAGTTGCTGGGATGAACACCCAACCAGACACAGGTTATGGGAGGAATGGGTTTATTCCAGGCTTACAGATCCAGGGGAAGTTCCACCAAGGGTGAAAGACACTGGCTGCCTTTCATAGATTTAAGCAAAGAGAAACCATCAAGTAGCCAGCACCACAAGCAAGCACAAACCACCACAGTTCAAACTCCACATTTTGGGGCTGAAATTATTTCTGCTCCTAAATAGAACTTAAGGCTGGAACACTGAATCTGCCCTCAGTGACATCTCCTCCAGCTGGCTGCTGAAAACTTATGCAGGAAGCTTAACCTTAATCAAAAGTACCTGAGGCTATGCGGGACATACATTTACATTCAAGCCACCACAGGGTTCGATTATGAAAATATTCTCCATAGGCCATAGGTTGAATGCTTGGTCTCCAGCTGGTGGTGCCATTTTTGGAGGCTGTGGAAAATTTTAGGAGATGAGACCTAGTTGGAGAAAGTGCTCCTTCGAAGGTGATACCTGGTCTCCTTCCTCACTCTCTTCTTCCTGTCAGCCATGAGGTGAATAGCCTCTATCTGCTCCGCCACCATGAGGTCCTGTCTCACTGAAGGCCCAGACTCATCTGAGATCTGAAATCCCTGAAATCCTGAGCCATAAAAAAAAAAATCTTTCCTCCCTTAAATTGTTTACAGAGATATTTGGTCACAGCAAGGCTAAAGTAACCAATACAGCTCTTATTTCAGTTTAGTTTTAAATTCTCTTAGGGATGTGTGTGTGTGTGTGTGTGTGTGTGTGTGTGTGTGTGTGTGTGTGTGTGTGTCCTCGGAGCTGATGATGGTACCTGGTAGAGCAGTGTCTGTAAACGCTTTGGTTTGAAAATGAACTCCCACTTAGGGTGTGGGCCTAGTCTAACTCCTGGCTCCACATCCCTTCCCTGGGAAAACTGCCCAACTTCTGGGTCCTGCCTACACCTCTCCACTCCAGGTCCATCCTGTGTGCTCTGGTTTCCACATTTCTCTTTGCAAAAGTGGGTGCTTGCTTCACAGGCAGATTCCCCTCCTCCACCCTGTAAAAGACAGATTCAGGAGTGACCAATGTGTCTTGCTGGGTAGCCATCAAACACTCAATACACACAAATTAGGTGCCCAGAGAGGCCCAGGACGGGGCTCGACCTCTGGTAAAGAAATATCTGGAGATAAGCTATGTGAGTGTATTACGAGAACAGGGAGGCTCATTTATATTTTAGGATTTAAGTGCAATAGGGCAGAAGGCTTTTCCCCCATTGGATTTGATTAAATCAATACAAAGGTTCCACTTGGAAGCACTGAAAGGCAAACTAAAGGGCTGGAGAGATGGCTCAGCAGTTAAAGGCAATTACTTGCCAAGCCTGATGACCTGGGTTCGATTCCCCAGGACCTGCATAAAGCCAGATGCACAAAGTGGCACATGCATCTGGAGTTCCTTTGCAGTGGCTGGAGGCCCTGCCTGGTGTGCATGGTGCTTGCTCTCTCTGTTTCTCTCTCCCTCTCTCTGTTTCTCCACCCCCCCCCCCGTGTGTGTGTGTGTGTGTGTGTGTGTGTGTGTGTGTGTGTGTGTGTGTCAAATAAATAAACAGATATATTTTTAAAAATTAAAAAAGACAAATTAAGGATATTTTCCGAGTTCTACTTTTAGGTTCTACTTTCAGGTCCTAAATGGCTTATACTTGAAGAAGTCCAGACCCTGGCGGGCCTCGCCCCTCTCATCCAGGTTTACCCAGAACAGAGACTTCCACTTACATTCAGCAGTAATGTGAGCTGTTGGAAACCTCACTTGTCCCTCTAAAAGACTGCAAGTTGGGCCACAGCAGGGCTTGTTTTTTACATTCCAGTCTTCTCAGAATTTAGCTTATTCTCTACCTCCTATTAGATGTTCTGGAATTAGTCATTTAATTAAATTGCATGGAATCATCCTTACCCCCCCTCAGGAGACTCATGAGCACATATTTACAGATGGAACAAGTGAACAGATTTTGAAACTGAGCTCCCTGGGGAGACAGGGAAGCGCTTCCAGGCCCAATCCATACTGAGCCCGCTAGAAGGTAGACGCAGAAGGAAGGAACGAAGCCTTATGGGATGGATCATGGGGAGTTCAGGTGGAATTCTGGGTAGGAGCAAACGACTGGAAAGCAGGCATGATCTCAGCTGGGGTAGAGGATGCACGCGGATGGGGATGGAGCTCCAGGGCTACCCTTTGGCAGTCCCCCAGGGTCCCAAGCGGACCCCATCTGGGGATGAGGGACCCTATGTGGCATCCCAACCAGTGCGCAGAGCCGTGTGCTGGGCTAACCTGGCACCCTAGGGAGACCGCTCCTCACTTCCCTCCCAGCCAGGATCAGTGTGGGTCTAGGCTGGGCGGGGCCCAGAGCCCAATGACTCAGCCATCCCTGGCCCGGAGCAGCGAGGTGGGAGCGCGCCAAGTTCCAAAATGATGACCACAAGTCCCTGAGAGAGCGAGCGTCTGGGGTCGTGCCTGCGCTCGGAAGGGAGGCCCGGGATAAAAGGGGCTGCGGCGCGCGGGGACCGCTTTCTCCGCGCCCTGCTTGCAGCGCTCTTCTCCTGGGCGGGCAGCAGGTTGGGAGAAGGTCGGTGGTCATCCGAAGTGACCCCTGCGGGGCTCCGAAGTGACCCGTGTGCGCCCAGACCAGGGCGGGTACCCAGGCTGATCCCCACGCTGGCCAGGGCGCCCAGGCGCGCTCTAGTTGGCCATCAGATCCAGGTTTGGGACTAGTGGGGTCCTGATTCCGTGGCCTGAGCAGGCATGGCGACCGCGACTTGCGAGCAGGTGTCCAGGCCCAGCCTGACGTCCATCTCGTCGGGGGAGCTGCGCAGCCTGTGGACGTGTGACTGCGAGCTGGCCTTGCTGCCCCTGGCGCAGCTGCTGCGCCTGCAGCCCGGCGCCTTCCAGCTGCGCGGGGACCAGCTCGTGGTGCCTGGGCCCGGGGAGCCTGCAGCCACATCTGGGGGCTTCAACGTCTTTGGCGATGGCCTCTTGCGCCTCGATGGGCAGTTGTACCGCCTCAGCAGCTACATCAGGAGGTGGGTGGCCACGCTGCCTCTGCAAATCTGGTCCCCTCCGCAGATCCTCTGTCATCCACTCTGCCCTTGACCTTCTGGGTTCTTTCGTGAAGTTTTCATTGCTAGTGACACTCCTGGAGCCTGCAAGCGCTTCCTGCCCTGGCTTTTATCTGCTTTTGCAGTGACATGTTGAACCTGCGGCTTGAAGCAGCCCTGAAAGGCGCGAGGGGAGGGGAGGGTGGGAGCTGCCCACATCTCGGGCCCCTAGCCATTTAGCCTAACTGGTGGCTGTTTTTTTTTTTTCCATCCTGTTCCTTAACTGGGTGAACGAGCTCAGTTGGTGGGGAGTGGGGGGCACACCCTTTATGGATGTTGATCTTGCGAACACCCACATCCTGGCTTTAGATTTAGGGTGTGGGAATGGGGTGGGGAGGGCGGATGCCCAGTAAGGAGACCCAAGAGAAGCACTCCTAAAGTAGTTGAACTCTGGGGGTTTCATAAACCAACCAACCATGGTGGAGAAGGAAAGAACATTGATAGAGGCCAGCCAGGGGCTGTGTCTAGTGGACAGATAAGTGGTGGGAAAATAATTACAATAGGGAGCTTCGTGGAGTACTGTGCAGAGTAGTGTGGGTCAGATTTGCAGTGTCTCAGGATGCTTAACTGTTGTGGTCAGAATGACTCAAGCACTCCTCTCTTTTTTCTTGGTGTGTGTTGTATGTGGTGTTCATGTACGCATGGGTGTGCAGATGCTCACACTGGGGTGCATTCCAGTGCAGAGGCCAGAGGAGGGTGTTGGGCACCTTCCATTGAGACGGAGTCTATCATTGAACCTGAAGCTTGCCCTTGTTTGTTTTTGTTTTGTTTTCCAGTTATACTGATCTGTAATCCCCCTATCTCCACACCCTCAACACTGGGGTTACATGACTATGCCCATTTTTTTATGTGGGTTTTGGCAACTGACTTTAGCTCCTCATGCGTGCACAGCAAGTGCTCTGACCCACCAAACCATCTTTCTGGTCCCTTGGGCACTTCTTAGTAGACGTGCAGCCTGCTGGGGATGAGGTCGTCCATCCTGACGAAGCAGGCTTTGATCTTGACAAAGAAGGGCTAATCCATGTGAGATTGGGCATGGCCTTGAGCCAGTTTACAAGCCCTGGGGAAAGAGGGTGCAGAGCCCTCTTATGTGTATGATGAGGGATTGAGCAGCCCAGGGCCAAGTGGGTCTGACTGAGCAATGAAGGAGTCTGGCAGCTATGAAGATAGGATTTTAACCACCAGGAAATAATGCTCCAGACAGGATCCTGTGGGTGGGATGGAGTCACGAAAGACAAGCAAACCAAAGAATATTTCCAGTGCCTTCTTGCAGCTCCTAGAACAACTCAAGACAGTGAGGGTTCTTGAATGCCCCCCAAACCATTCCTTGACAAGATTGTTCTCCTTGTGAAATGAAAGTTCCCATCCACAACACGAGACAGTAGGAAGACCCGAGTCAGAAGTCAGATTTGCAAAGACTTAAAGGAAGGCAATCAGACTGCTCAATTTGAGAAGAGGGTATGAAAATGTCAAATGCCCATCAGGAATTGAAGCCAGAGGGAAGACCTTGGAGACCATCAGCTTTCTGCTCTTAGCAAAATCATTGAGAAGGATTTTGAAGTTTGTCACAATCCTTGCTTTGATCACCTCTATGAAAGAATTAAACAGCAGAGGTCTCTGGGCAGTTCATGTCTCACCACAGCAACCAGGTGATATTTACTAGGGAGCAAGTGCAAACCTATACACAGTGGTTTCTCGTTTTAGAAGCCATATGTGAGGCTCTCTTACTGCAGCCTCTGCATCTGACTGCCAAGAGATGAAATGTCATGGAAGGGGGGCAGCTTTTACCCATCCTAAAGGGTGTGAATGGTGAGAACCTTCTAGATAGGGAGGACTGAGTTCTATGTAGCAGTCAGAGGTTTTGCCCTCATGACCAGCTGGTGGGAACATACTGAACTCAGCCATGTGAAGTTGCTATAGCTCTGACCTGCAACATCCACCCAGATGACTTTGACATTGAGATCACCTACATTAATTACTTCCCTCAAAACATGTGTCAGTCCCTCCCTCCCTCCCTCCTTTCCTTCCTGCCCTCTCTTCTTTGCCAGTTCTGTCCAGTCTTATTACACATTTTCTCCAATCACCTTCATGCCAGTTTGTTCCTATATATTTCTAAAAAAAAAAATCTCAGACTCACTAGGATTAATGACACCAGGGCACATACTCTCTAGTACCCTCCACATGCTGGGTGCACATTGACATTGCTACATTGCTTCTGGAATGGGAGTGGGCATCTGTTTGAGTGTCCCTGGTAAAGCACTCTGCTTGGGACTTCCTTGAGTCTGGGCAGTTGGTTCTGATGAGCAGCCTGTCTGCAGTCTTCAGAGTCTGCTTGTTCTCAGTGTACCCTTTGCACTTGTGGGGACAAGCTGGACTCTGATTTGATGGGTGCCAGTGAAGCTTCACCCTCTGTGTGGTCACCACATTCCTGCCTTAGGTATGGGAAGATAACTAACCGAGAGCCTCTGCCAAGATGAACCTGGGTTGATAAAGGCAAAGGGCTGGTTCTTAAGCACTTTGTACCACAGAGCTTTTGAGAATCACACATGCCCTTATCTGCAGATATGTTAATATATTCCCTGTACATCCAATGCAATGCCCTAGATGTATTCCCACTGGCTGATCATGTGGGTGCTTCGAGAGATACTTGAATCCAGAAGAATCCTTGCTCCGTTAATTAGCATTGCATTCCCAGATATATTTGTGGTGTCAAACAAGCCTACACCAACAGTGTTATTAACATGGGGTCCCTTTCCAAGCAACCCCCAAAAGGCTAACCTTGTTGCCCTTGATATTCATTCAAGTTACTCACTCAGAGAGTGAGAAGATGATGCCCTTCCTCCTTTCTCAGGTTTATTTTCTGATACATAAACATTCTTAAAAATACATGACCCCTGTCTACATCAACTATGGAAGCTGGGGGTGTTTTGAAGATTTAGCGATGGCCATTGAGGCCTTGAAAACTTCTTTGGAAACCCATTCGCAAAATATTTGTCCTGCTTTGTAGAGGTTAGGACAAAATCTTTGGCATGATTTTCTTTTTGATTTTTTTTGGGTTGTTCCTTTTGACCTTAGGGTTCTTATGCATGCCACAGCTAACACCTGCTCAGAACACTAGATGCATGAAACATTTTCCCAGTACCTTGCAAGTCCAAATCGACATTAACCATCACAAAACACACACACACACACACACACACACACACACACACACACACACACACAATCTTTTCCCTTAGAATGTAGCCTTTTAGTGATAAGTAATTGCAATGTGTGGCAAAGATGACCTCGAATTCCTTCCTTCAATGAGCGGTCCCCTGGCATGAAAGAGGCAGAGGGTCACCTAAATAGAATGGTGACAACAGTAACCATGGCTATAGCATTCACTGAGACCCCAGGAAGGGTGCTGGTATCTCATAAGAGCTTACAAAGTCAGCATTGTTGTTGTTACCTCTCCCCCCTTTTTTTCAAATGGGAAAGCTAGGATTAAGTAGTTAGCCTAAGGAAGATACTAGAACAGTTTGTAACAGGGAAACCTTGGCACAGCTATATCTGGGTTTTACCGCTGCATTACTTCCCTCCTCCCCCGAGTTCATGTCCTCTAGTGCAAAAGAATTATACACAGGGACAGAAATATGTCTTATCACACATTTATTTTGGATTAATTAGTTAAGGAAAAGGGGATTTGGATAGGAAAGTTGCCCAGCCACCACGTGGTCTGTGAGGTTCATAAAACATCATCAAAGTGCATAAAATCACCCAAAAAGTGGAGAAAACGAAGAAATAGCACACGTGTTAAGGACGAATTCCCTTCCTCTGCCCCACCCCTCTCTGATTCAGGTACCAGAATCAGAGGGGGGGAGAGGCAGCACTCACCGGCCCAGATAGAAGAAAAAGCCCCCGCCCAAGTTTAAGTTGGACTTTTAAAGATTTCCTTGCCCTGGCCTGGAGTGTTGCATGACATGAGGTCACCTGTCTGAGGCCATGCCTTCTCTACCTGTGGGCGGGGTCTTCCTCCTAATCCCTCTCAAATTGACCCAGTGCTTCTAAGTAGCATTGTTTAAGTACGAAGTCAGTACTTGTAGCAAACTGCCTTGAACTGGAAGTGAGTTGTGTTTCTATAGCCAGAAGCAGCTTTCGACACACTTCCAGAGCCCATGAATAAATAAGCGGAGGTCCAGGAGCCTAACAAGGAAGTGAATTCAAAGAAGCTTCTAAAAGAAGAGACAGATCCTGCCCTGTCCACAGCCCTCCAGCTGAGAGAGGTAACAGCCACACCCTCCTCAAGGGCACCCCAGGGGTGGAGTACAACACAGCAGGAAGTTGAGGTTCACAGATGAAGAGGGGACAGGGTCACAGCTAGGGCACATTTTGGTTTGTGCTTCATGAGACTTACCTCCAGCTCCCAGTGGGCTGTGTGCCAGGCTCAGGCCATGACCGTGGCTCCTAGTGCAGCTTGCTCACCAGGCTCGTGTCCTGTCCCGTGATCTCCTCCTCTGCCCCTGCTCTTTGCAGGACACACCATGACACAGATAAAATGACACCCATCAACACGATAGACGGAGACTACAGGAAGTGTACCAGTGCCAGGTTCTGCATTGAACCAGTTAAGGGACTTGGGACACTTCCTTAATCTTTCTGTGACTCAGTTGCCTTGGTCATTAAATGGGAATAATAAGCACCTCAATCTATAGGGTTGTTGGATAGAATTAAAGTTGCTAAATGCGTGAAAGATAGTAATGGGCACATATTGAGAACCTGACAGGTGGTAGCTTTTAAAATTAATTAATTAATTTGAAAGCAGAGAGAGAGACAGAGGGGAGGGGGGGGACATGTACCGCTTTGTGCATCTGGCTTTGCATGGGTATCTGGGGAATCGAACCTGAGTCATTAGGCTTTGCAGGCAAGCGCCTTAACTGCTGAGCCATCTCTCCAGCCCCAGATGGTAGTTTTTATATTGTTTATAAGTTTCCTTATAAGTCAGGTGCTTTGTACACCATGTTTGATTGGTCAGCCATCTCATGGGAAGCTAGCTGAGGAGCACCTATGAGGAAAGTTACAGCGCTGAGGTCAGAGCTGCACTCTCCTGCCCACTTTCCGGCTTCCTTCCTGCACGCCTCACTTCTGCTTCCAGTCTCAGGGCTCGCATTATCAGATACCTTCTGGGGTGCAGCCCTCAGGCTGCCTGGGCCCTGGCTCCTGGGAGGCTCTTGTCTTCCCCATGCTCTGTGAGAATCTATCCAAAGTGTGTTTGGCCTGACAGAACAATCTTGAATCTGTACCTTTTTTTGTTTGTTTGTTTTGTTTTTTTAATGCTAGGAGGTTTTATTTATTTTTTAATATTTTATTTATTCATTTTCAAGGAGAGAGAGAGAGAGAGAGAGAGAGAGAGAGAGAGAGAGAGAGAGAGAGAGAGAGAGAGAAAGCACCAGGGCCACCACCTTGTGGGGTCTGGGGTCTGGCTTATGTGGGTACTGGGGAATTGAACCCAGGGCCTTAGGCACAAGAGGCAAGTGCCTTAAGCTCTGAACCATCTCTCCAGCCCACGAATCTGTACCTTTTCACTTCAATAAGTAACTTTGATTCCAGGCCCCGGCTCCCCTTTCCTTACATAACCAAGACAGGGTTGACTTGTGAATGCAGAGAACATTGCATTTCTCTGCCATTTGCCTGTTTGACTGCCGTACTTATTAGCTTGTAAATCTCTGGATGGGTCTTTCCTCCTTCCTTCCCTCTTCCTTCCTTCTCTTCCCTTTCCTCTCCCTCTCTTCCTCCCTCCCTCCTGTCCTTCCTTCTTTTTTCCTTGGTCTATTTGTTTCCTTTTTTTTTCTTGCTCTCTCTCTCTTTCTTTCTTCCTTCCTTTCTCTCTCTTAATTCGCTTTCTTTTTTGGCAGTTTAATGTATGTATATAATAATGTAGTTTGATCTCCTTCATCTTCTGTGACCCTCTCTTGTCCCCTTCGTGTCCCACTGTATTTGTTTGTGTGGGCGTGGCTGGGAGGACAGACAGCTCAAGGTGGCCCGGTGGTGACACTACTGAAGAAGCTTCCCTGGCCTCCAGCAGCCATCACCTGCTGAGAACTCCTCAGGGAGGGGTGGGGCCTCCTACCATCCACAAGGGAATCTTGTGCAGGTCTCTGGCAGGTTTCTTTAAACTTTAAATCCGCACACGCGTCTCCTGGGGTGACTGAGTAACTGTGGGTGGGGTTTAGATTCTGCATTTGGATAAACTCAGTGATGCTGTTGGACTGTGCTCTGAGCACGGAGGTCTCATACATCTGTCATTTGGTACTGAAGTGGCCTATTATACCTGTCACTCAAGTAGACCACATGGCTCTAGATGGCAGGAGTATTTCCCTCCTCATCTTTGGGCTCCCAGAACCGACCACCTAGCAGGTGCTCATCGCAAGCACGGATGGACCATTCTCAGCCCGTCAGTGTGTATCATCCCAACCATGCTGCGTGGTCGGTGCTACGTTCCTGCCATTAAGTGACAGAACCAGAAGTGATGGGGCTGCTCTTTTTCACTACAGTTGGAGCAAATAGAGGAGGGAAGGAAGGGAAAGTGAAGGAAGTGTGGCAACCAGTCAAGCTCTGCTATGTTTATGGTAGAGCTGCTGCCCCAATGAGCGCTCTGTGACTCAGCCGGTCTTCTGGCCTCCAGACAGTGTGTGCTTCTACTTTCCAGGTAGCTTTTTCTTATTCGATTTTTAATTGTGATAAAATACGCATCACTAAAGGTGCTTTCTTGTAAAGCCTGATGGCCCCAGGTTCTGAGTAATCCAGTTTCTGAGTAATCCAGATGCACAAAGTGGTGCACACATCTGGAGCTCATTTGCAGTGGCAGGAGGCCCTGGAGTACTCCTACTCACTCTCTCCCTCTATCTCTCTCTAGCAAATAAATAAATGAAATTTTTTTAACTTTGCTATTTTAACCATTTTTAAGTTCAATGGTATTAAGTACTCATATAGTACACATCCATTTCTGAACTTTTCCATTACCCCAAATTTAAATTATTTTTTACAAAACATTTTTATTTATTTAGCTGCAAGGAGAGCGAGAGCGAGCGAGCGAGAGAGAGAGAGAGAGAGAGAGAGAGAGAGAGAGAGAGAGAGAGAGAGAGAGAGAATGGGTATACCAGGGCTTCCCGTCACTGCAATGGAACTCCAGATACCACTTTGTGCAAGTGGCTTTACACTGATACTGGGGAAGCAAACCAGGCCATCAGACTTTGGAAGCAAGTGCCTTTAACTGCCAGGCCATCTCCTCAGCATCCAAGATGAAACTCTTATAACTCAGTCCTGCTCCCCACAGCCTGGTACCTGCCACTCTACTTCTGCCTGTGGATTAGATGATTCCAGGTAATTAATATGAGAATTGTATCATATGTGCCTTGTCAAAACTGGCTTATTTCACTTAGCATGATGCCACCAAGGTTCGTTCATGGTGTTGCATTTATAGCAGGCATTACTTTCTTCTTTGTTCCTTCCTTTATTATTAGTAGTAATTTTTTTTTGCGGTAGGGTCTCACTCTAGCCCTGGCTGACCTGGAACTAATTCACCATGTAATGTCAAGGGTAACTTTGAATTTATAGTGATCCTCCTACCTCTGCCTCCTGAGTGCTGGGATTAAAGGTGTGAAACACCCCACCCAGCCCTTTTTATTAGTTTTGAGACAGAGATTTTGTAGTTTAGACTGGCCGTGACCTTGCTGTGTAATCCAGGATGATCTTGAACTGATGAGTCTCATGCCTCTGACTTCTGAGAGCTGGGATTACAGGCATGTGCTCAGTTGTTCCCTTGCTTTCTAAGCCTGAATGCCATTCCAACGTGCACATGTTACCTTCGTCCTCTGTGAGTGACGCTGCGGTGAGCACCTGTGAGCACTGGTGTCCCAATATCTGAGGCCACTTCCCACTTCTTGTTTGTTTTGAATCTCTATTATATTTATGAGACACTATGTGATATTTATGCACGTGGGTATCCACATTTTTAGAAAAAAAATAACATACACATATACTAATTCAGCCCTTGGGGTAGAGACCTTGGCTTTGAATTCCTGTTTAGAGCCAGGAGAGACGATGCCAGTAACGACAGTGTCTGAGGGTTGCAGGTCTCTCCCCCACTCCTGATTTGCTTAAACATGGTGCTCTTTAGTTTTTTAAAAAATATTTTACTTAATATGTATTTGCAAACAGAGCGGGTGGGGGGAGTAAGAGTGCACCAGGGCCTCTTTGCAGAAGAACTCCAGATGCATGTGCCACTTTGTGCATCTTGGGATTTGAACCCAGGCCATCAGGCTTTGCACAGGAGTGCCCTTAACCACTGAGCCATCTCTCTATCCCAACCAATGGTGCTCTTTCTTGAAACCATGTTCCACAGGTGCCTCTTTAAGCTGTTCCTTTTGGTCTTCCAAAGTGAACAGAGTTAGGAACGAAGTTGGAACAAGGGAGGGGAAAAGTGTTTATGTGTCTTTCATACCATTCTCATTCCCTGAATACAGCCCTGTTTGGGAGTCACAGAACCTTGCCCCATGGGCCAGCTGAGTTGGCCAGGATTCCAGCTGCACCTAGTATTTCTTGAGCAGGTATTATGTGCTAATGCACACGTCCATGTCCCATGCAATGCAGTCAGTCATCACGTGACATGAATGCTCCTTAGTGACAGAGAGGGAGTGAGTGCACACACCCCTGAGCCAGGGCACAAGATAAAAGCAATAAAGACATGAGAGTTAAAGGAACTGTCTCCTTAAAACTGTATGCATTTGGTCCTTAATGATAACTTTAGCAAATATAATAAATATTCAGTAGACTAAGGTGATATTTGCATTACTAATTCAGAAATAGTTGTGATTAACATCTAATAAGTAGTTCCTAATGTCGTCTAGTAAGTAAAACTGGTGATTAAATGTCAGAAGCTCAAATAACTGTGGAACCTGACTACTAGACACTTTAAACTTGTTGTATTTTAGTGACCTTTATATTAATATTTTATAATAGTGACTACCAAAGAAATGTTGGAATTTACTTATTTCACCAGAATTTTGAGGAGTTTTAACAATTAGACTGTAACTGGAAGATTGGAAATGTAGGACTTAGTGAGGTACAGTAGTGTTCCCCTAGTCACAGGTTAGCTTTTCTTGATTTCTGTTACCTTTGGTTAATAGTGCTTCAAAAATAGTAAATGAATCCGGGCGTGGTGGCGCATGCCTTTAATCCCAGCACAATCCCGGCAGAGGTAGGAGGATCGCCGTGAGTTCAAGGCCACCCTGAGACTCCAGTGAATTCCAGGTCAGCCTGGACTAGTGAGACCCTATCTCAAAACAACAACAACAACAACAAAATTAAATGAAAAGTCCCCAAAATAAATAAATAAATGAAGCCGGGTGTGGTGGCACATGCCTTTAATCCCAGCACTCGGGAGGCAGAGGTAGGAGGATCGCCGTGAGTTCAAGGACACCCTGAGACTACAGAGTGAATTCCAGGTCAGCCTGGACTAAAGCGAGACCCTACCTCGAAAAACCAAAAAATAATAAATAAATAAATGAATGAATGAATCATAATTTTTATTTTATATTTATTTATTTATTTATTTTTGGTTTTTCGAGGTAGGGTCTCGCTCTAGCCCAGGCTGACCTGGAATTCACTATGTAGTCTCAGGGTGGCCTTGAACTCACGGTGATCCTCCTACCTCTGCCTCCCGAGTGCTGGGATTAAAGGAGTGCGCCACCACGCCCGGCTGAATCATAATTTTTAAATTGTGCATCTTTTTCTTTCTTTTTTTCTTTCTTTCATTCTTTCTTTCTTCCTTTCTTCCTTCCTTCTCTCTCTCTCTCTTTCTTTTTTTTGGATATGCACAGCATATGTGGCGTGCCGTGTGCTTGCTGTGCGTGGTTGCAGGCACGTGTATGTGCTGATGCAGGGTCCTGTGTGCTCACCCCACAGGAGAACAATGGTTGTTCCCCACCATTCCCCACCCATTTTTCCTTGTGATAGAATCACTTAACACATCCCATACTGATCCCAGGGCTTGCTGTTCGTGAGCCCTGATGATTCTCTGGTCTCTGCTTCCCATAGGATTAGGTTATAGATGTGCATGGCCCTTCCCAGACGTTTATGTGGATCGTGGAGGTTTGAACATGGGTGAACTTGGGTCCTCTCAGGCCCTCATGCTTGGCAGACAGGGTACTCACCACCCAGCACAGTCTCTTTCTGGTCCAGCCCAGCAGGAGCCTCACCTCTTTATTCCCAGGCTTTAAGACACCCGTAAGTCCTTTCGGAACCAGCTGGCTTTTGAAATCCACTGTTGAGGTGTCACAGTGCTGTGTGGAGGGTGTGGTAAGATCCCAGGGCTCTGGCATCCCTGGGTGTCTTAGAACGCGTCCTAAGAAGGAACTCCCATGGTTCCAAGCTGTGGCCTGGTTAGAGATGGGGGCTTATTAAGTGATGATAGTGCCTCCATCTCTTGCCTGTCCATTCTGCTATCAGAACTTTCTTATAAACTGTTTTCACACAGCAGGGTTTGTAGCCAGTTAAAGTTCTTCAAATACCTCCAAATTGTCAAAGGCAGATTCAGAGCTCAAATTTCTCTCTTACACCTTTGGGTAGGACAAGAATCAGATCCATTCCCAAACACGACGCTGGATGGATTCCAGGATCAGACCCCAGTGATACCTCCTCCAGGCAGAGGGCTGGAGACACAAGTTACAAGTTTAATTAACACCCGACTCAATGGGGGACATACATTCAAACTTTCACACCACCTCCTCAGTGATTTTTGTTGAACTTCTTTCACTGCTGGGGATGGAACCCAGGGGCTTGCAAATCTAGCCAAGCACTCTACCACTGAGCTATACCCCCCAGGCCACCCTTGGGCTCTTCTCCTTGATGGCCACATTCTCCCCATGAGAGGAGTGTGATAGGAGGAAGCAAACAACATTTCCTCTGTATTCTTCAACCCCTGCCCCTTGTTCCTCTTTATCCCACCTCCTCACCCAGGTCCTGAAACAGCAAACACCCATAGACCCTCTCCAGCTCCTTATCCCCCTCTGTACCCCCAAACCCCAGAACTCCAGCATGCAAATGTGTTGGGAGGTAAAGACTATTTTCAAAACCTGGTGAGAGAGAAGCAGGAAAAGGGATCACATTTTAACAGCTCTCCAAATCCTGTCTGACAACCCAGTAAAAACATAATGACATAGGTTTCTAAGAAAGCAAGCTGGGAGACAGCCAGGCAGAAACTGTGTCTTTCTGCCTCGGAGCAGGTGTCCTACTGTACTGGTGACCCACACTTGGGTCACTGTCTCATACACTGGCCCCTCTGAGGGACTTGTAGGTAGTGGACACTGGGGGGAGGGATGCACAGAGGAGTGTTCTGGCACAGCCACCTGAGGTGGCCCATTGCTTTCCGAGGTTGTGATTTTCCTGTCAGTCATAAGAACCGCCTGGAGCTGTCTCCTCACCACTCCAAGTAAGAACAGTCATGTGTCATGTGCAGCGTAGCAAACAGAAAGACTTTACATGCCGGCAGCTCAGCCAGCCCATGCACTCCATCCAGATGCTGGCAGCTGTATCAACAGTGAACCAGCCCAGTATTTAAGAGGGACTATGGCTGAGGCATCTTCGTCCACTGGATGCCATTCAGCCTGCCCACATCCACAAAAGCCCAGTGTCCCTTCTAGCTAGGAAATGAGCCCTCCACTCATGGAAGTCTTTCCATTTACAGTGGAGTTATAGAAAGAGCAGTGAGAGTTACCATGCAGATGACAGCCAAGATTCAGAAAAATCTTTCCAGGCTGGAATAATGAACTCAAATCAAGGAAGCTAAATTTAATGAGGATATGGGCAAAAGTCCAATAGCAATTTGACTTTTTTTTAAATTGCACAATCTGACGATTAAGGGAATGTGAGTTAGTTCCTATGAGTAATGGTGGATGGTGCAGTCTGTGTAGGGGGGCTGTGTTTATTTTGGGATTAGAGAGGGGAAGTGAGGAGGGGAAGGAAAAGAAAATTTAGGTTAAATTAGACAGGCTGATTCCACTGCAGAAGACCAGCTAATTCTACTTTCTGAGTATAATTCATTCTCTAGCCAGAGAGACTTGGTGCTCTTATAAGCTATAAATGAACCTCCTCTATATGATGGGTGATAGGGGCACCTTCTGTTAAAGACTTCCTGGAAACCAAGCCTCCCCAAGGATGATGGCATCTTTGGGTTATATGTAAAATCCTCACCAATCAGCAATGACCAGGGGAAAGAGATTTACTTAGATGGTACAAAATATGGTGACTTCTCCTAGGATACGTTTTGGGGAACTTCCTTCAAAGGTTGTGGCTGGACCAGGTACGTGTCCCATAAATTCATCCCCATAATGGGAAAATTATATCATGCCTGCAATGCTTTCTGCTCTTTTGTAGGTATGTGGAATTGACCAACTACTGTGATTATAAAGACTACAGGGAAACGATACTGAGCAAGCCGATGCTATTCTTCATTAATGTGCAGACCAAAAAAGACCCCTCAAAAGGTGTGTATATGGTTCCTTCCCTGAGGAATGAGGGGCTAAGATGTGCTGATGAGGTATGAGAGAGGCAAGGAGAAAACGCGATTGATGTCAGCTTATGACCTGCCCAGCATAAGGAACCATCTGGAACATAGTCCAAGCTTGCTTGCACAAGAATTCTCCAATGATCCTAGGGCAGAAGCCACTTCTCTCTCTCTCTCTCTCTCTCTCTCTCTCTCTCTCTCACACACACACACACACACACACACACACACACACACATCCTCTGAGCTATTTACTTCCTGTTCAGGCAGGAAGTGACCTGATATTCTCAATCTTAAGGGATTCTACTTCCCTCTAGGCAGGAAGTTATCTAACATTCCTGGCCTTTCAGGGTTATTCCAGAAATACTTGAATTGATGAGGATGGTCTATAACTGCTTTGGGTACTTTTGGAAGACATGGGGACAGGAGCTTGAGGCAGCTGGTCACTTTCAGTCCACAGTGAGGAAACAGAGAGGGATGAATGCTAAGGCCCAGCCAGCTCTCTCCTTTTAACATAGTCCAGAACCCCAGCCCATGGAATGGGTGCCTCCCAGCTAAGATAGGTCTGCCTACCTTAATTATCCTAATTAAGACAATTCCTCACAGACCTGCACAGAGGCTAAACCAATCTACATAATTCCTCACAGGTGATTCTAGGTCCTGCCTGTCAAGTTGACAATCAGTTAACAACCATCACAATAATAAACTATCATCCATCAAACATTTATGGTGTCTGATGTATGGTCCACTGGACTTAGCTGGTTTATCTTTCAAATGGAGCCATATTGAGGATGGAAGTCTTCATGGTGATCATCTGGGATAAAGGCATGAATTGGTATTGGGTAGGATGTGAGGTACAAATATCACCTTGGTTTTACAGATGAGGAAACCAAAATCAAAGAAAGTAAACAACAGCTATAGATGCTTTGTGTTCTGTGTGTTTATTTTAGAATTGCATATTGAACACTTCTATATGTTTTTTTCCTCAAGAATCAGATTAACTCAAATTCCACTTCCTCCTCCCTTCCTGCTCAGAGTATGTGTAAGGAAAGTCATGAGCAGAATCTTCTGTGATAAGGGTGGAATTTCTTGAACTTTCTCCTAAATAGCATTTTTAGACTGAGTCCAAAATAATAAATAATGACCTACACATTTTCCATAAACTCCTTCAAGCCTTCACTCTCAGCACACCAGAAGTGCTCACTCTCTCATTTTCCAACTCAAAGTTAGGACGCACTGTCTTCAGGAGAGGCTGGGACAGAGCACAGAGTGACCGGTCACACTCGAGGGTACATCTGAGCCCCACCTGTGCTTTGGCCCCATGATGAGAAGAAGGCCAGATAGTCCTCAGGGATGTTCCTCACAGCTGTACTGAGCACACCTGCCTCAGTCTCTCAGGAGAAACTTGAAGAAAGAATAAGATTACCTGTCCAGTTTAGTATTTTAGTAAAAGTACAAGGAGTGATGCAAAGAAGTATGTGGGAGTGGCTTCCAGAAAATACCCAGTGGTATGACAGCCACTGTGGAAGGAGGCGCATCACCCCATTGCTGGTCAATTGGGAGCAAAGCTATAAAATGAAGAGGTTTGAAAATAGAGACCCATGAGATGGTTTAGCTTAGATTGGGAAAAATTGTGACAAGGTGACATGTCAGATCCGTCAGTATTCAAATTGAACTTTTATGTAAATTAGAAAAGCCACGATTTCCTCAAGCAATTACTCATGTTTTCTAGACATTTGTCATAATGAATAGACAAGTCTGTGAGTGAGAATGTCATCCCAGAGCTGTGCCGTGTGCACCCTATTGCCCACAGAATGAGCCTTTTTAAAGGCCTTGGTTTCATCAGCATGAAATTTAATTCATGGTGCCAAATCACTTGTATGCTTTATAGCATTTATCTCTTGTCTCAATTAAGTTATAAGGTGCTTTATACTGAAGGCACCCAAAACAATTTAGAAGAAAAGAAAATATGGGTAAGAAAAATAAGATGAATAGACTAGTTCAAAATGCATTCCTTGGCATGTGAACATTTGCTATTGATGGCCCATAGGTTTGCCTTTGAGATGTCTTAAAGGCGATACATAATGTAATCAAAATCACATCATAATCGGTTCATAGCTTTTTTAGAAGGATGTGGGGTTCAAGGCAAGGTCTCACTCTAGCCCTGGCTGACCTGGAACTCACTCTGTAGCCCCAGGCTGGCCTTGAACTCATGGCCATTGTGGTAGTTTTAAATAAATGTCCCCCAAAAGAATCAAAGGTTTATCATAATTGTGAATTGTCTCCAACTCTCTGGCTGGAGGAAGTGTCACTTGGCCTGGCCTCCTGGGGTCTTGCCCCTGAGGTATTTCTAATTGAATGCAAATTTCCAGGGATACATATGCAAAACAAACAGCAGGAACCCAGGTCTGGCAGTCCTGCTATTTTGTGAATTACAGTGTTACAGAGTGTACTTGCCTACTTGAGGTGCTGGTGGTGGGTTTCTCTCTCTCTGCTTGCTTCTGTAAAAGACAACCAGCCTTTTTCCTTAACTTCTCCTTGGTCTGTTACTTCAATAAATACTTTCCTCCCCCAAATTGTGCCTGGTTTGGAGATTCATCCCAGCAACATGTGGCTGACTACGACAGTCATCCTCCTACCTCAGCCTCCTAAGTGCTGGGATTAAAGGCATGTGCCACCATACTAGGCTGGTCCATGCTTTTAAACAGAAGGTGACATGGGTTTATTTATTATTTAATTTATATTTTATTTAAGTCATAGGTATCAATTCTAAGGGCTGGAAAATAAATTACTAGTTAACAATATTCCAAATTTTCTAATGCGAAAATAATATTTCCTTTGTATAGACTAAGAAGAATTGGACAGAATCTGATGCGAGGGGTTATAACAGCAAACAATAAAACAGATAAATTGTCTTCTGGGATGGGGAAGTGACATTACTTAAAAAATGGGCAAGACATGTTTCCCACTGGGGACTGTGTTTATGGGGACAGGGCAGAAATCAGTACCTTGGTCCTCAGAGCTCTAGGCTGTCCCTGTGACAGAGTGCCAGGTCTCTGGTGAGGCTGGTGGGGGTGGAAGGCATTTCCTTGGGCTTTTGGTAGTTTTCTGTTTTGCTAAGGAGATGCTGGTGAGCACCACATCAGGATTTACATATCCAGCAAGGCAAGAAAGGATAGGAAACCAGCCTGTGGGGTCTTCCCTCCCCATGCCAGATACATTTTCTGGGGGCTGAGTTATTGTCAGTGGGGCTTTTGATGTCAGAGGCAGATATCTCCTGAGCTGTCTCTACAGTAGGCAAGAGCTCCCCTCAAATCTGCAAGTTTGGGGGACATTTCAAGAAGTTTCTGAGGGAGCAGGCAGGGAAGGGGGCAGGTGGTTAAAGAAGTGATGTCAGAGACATGGAAACCATTATTTTGCCAGTCTGAAGAAGCACACATATGACTTTTCTGCTTTTCTGGCTTCTGCTTGCTGCTTCCTAGAAAAGACATATGCGTTTCTTGTGAACACGAGGCACCCCAAGATAAGAAGACAGATAGAGCAGGGCATGGACATGGTCATCTCCTCGGTGATTGGGGAAAGCTACCAGCTAAAGGTAAGCTGACCCTGAGGAATCTGGGGGGGGGGCTGCCCCACAGAAGGGCTGTGTGCTCGCTGTGTGTGCTCTGTGCTCAATCGCAGTAGCCCCAGGATTCCACACCTTATGTGCCACCGAACCCCATGTCTGCACTGTGCTTCTGCCCATGCATCCACACTGACAACAGTTTAATTAATAAATTAGGCTAGTAAGAGACAAATAGTCATAGCTAATCATAAAGTATAATACACAATAATAAAAAAGTTATTTAAAACTTACATATTCTATATATATATATATTATTTTATTTATTTTATTTTTTTGTTTTTTTCGAGGTAGGGTTTCACTCCAGCTCAGGTTGACCTTGAACTTACAGTGATCCTCCTACCTCTGCCTCCTGAGTACTGGGATTAAAGGCGGTCACCAGTATGCCCAGCTCAAATAATTTCTTGCTAGAATTTTAACTGAAAGTGCAGGGAATGAAACCAGACATAAGCAGGGTCCATTTCATATCCAGGCAGTTAGTTGTCCCCTGTGACAAGATGGCTTCCTGCATAGGAGGTCTTGGTTGTCATCTGACAAGATGCTATAATTGGGGGTAGCAGCTCCAAATCTTGGATGGTGTGTATTTTTAAGGAAAGAAAGGCAACAGTTAAAAACATCCGTTAGCACAAAACAGAAAGCGTGTACATCTAGTGGAACAGGCTGTCATGCAGCTACTTGGATGCCGAGATGGAAGAATCTCAAGTTTAAGGTGTTTGTGGGTTACAGAGTGAGTTCAAGTCCAGCCTGGGCAACTTAGTAAGACTTTGTCTTTAAATAAAAAGGAAAAAGAGGGCTGGAGAGATGACTCAGTGGTCAAAGGCACTTGCTTGCAAAGCCTGACAGCCCAGATTCAATTCCCCAGTACCCATGTAAAGCCAGATGCAAAGTGATCTGGAGTTCATTTGCTGTGGCAGGAGGCCCTAGTGTGCCCATCTTCCCCCCCCCCTCTTAAATCAATCAATCAATAAATAAATAGGCTCCTTTAAAAAGAAACAGTAAAAAGAGAGTGAGAATGTAGCCCAGTGGTGAAACACCTGTCTGGCATGCATGAGGCCCTGGTCATATAAAGAGTATAGGCTTTTGAATATTTGGGTTCTTGTTTATTCTATAATCTTTACAGGATGGTTACATCCCTGAAGCCAATTAAGCATTTTCCTGTCTTTCAGTTTGATTTCCAAGAAGCAGTGAAGGATTTTTTCCCTCCAGGAACTGAGGTGATCAGTGGAGAAAATTTGAGCTTTACATATGAGTTCAAGGCTGATGCCTTATTTGATTTCTTCTATTGGTTTGGCCTCAGCAATTCCATCGTCACAGTGAAAGGAAAGGTTCTGAATTTGTCAAGTACAAGTCCAGAAAAGAAAGAGACAATCAAGTTATTTCTGGATAAAATGAGTGAACCTTTGATTCGAAGGAGCAGTTTCTCTGACCGGAAATTCAGCGTCACTTCCAGAGGTATGTTGAAAATTCTTTTGAGATATGGGAAAGGGTAAGACCAGAGGGTTAGACGTGGAGTGGTGAGGATATCAAGTAACTGAAAAAGATAAAAGGCTCATCTCCTCATAGGAGAGAAGAGAGATCATCTACGACTCAAAGCATTAAGTGTTGGTCACCAGAAAGAGAAGCTAGGCACAGTGGTGTGCACCTACACCAACTGATTGTCAGGCTGAGGCAGGAGGCTCACCTTGAGTCCAGGAGTTCAAGGCCAGCCTGGGAGACATAAAGTGATTATGCCTCAAAAAAGAAAAAAAATTTTTAAAAAAGGAAGGAAAGAGGGAGAGGGAAGAGAAACTAAAAGAGATGTAGTGTTTTCTCTTTAAACTACCTTTTGTTTTCTGACATAGCAATTATATTGTGCAACAACCCCAGATATAATCTTTAAAATTATTGGGCTGGAGAGATTGCTCAGTGGTTAAAGGTGCTTGCTTGTAGAGCCCTTTTGGGTTTTCCTGTGGAAGCCAGGATTCTCTATTAATTATTGAAATGGTTATGTCGCATGAGTTTTAAAGGCACCTTTTTTTTCAGTGATGGTAATTATGAATGCCTGATTTATTGTTTTTTGTTTTAGGTTCAATTGATGATGTTTTTAACTGCAATCTGTCACCCCGCTCCTCACTGACAGAGCCTCTTTTGACAGAATTTCCATTTCCAAGTGTTCTGGAATCTGAAGAATTACCCAGCCAATTCATCTGACTGAGTGGAACCTTCTGGCTGTGACTGCTTCACTTCAGGCCTGTGGCAGGTTGAGGTGGTGGAGAGGTGGTGGGAGGCAGGCACTTCTACCCTCTAAACAGCCTCCAGCTCCTCCATGGAACTACAGAGGGCTTCTGTCTTCTATTTTCCTGGGTCTGATGCCCTGGCAGGACCAGTGCAACTGGCTTCCCTCAAGGTTATGGTTACCAGGATGGAAAGGCCTTGGCCCCATAGCATGAGGATGGAATGGCCTCTACTTTGAACACTTCTCCAAAGAGAGGGAGGGATTCCCAGGGAGGGTCCTGCCATCCTGAACTTTACTTGATACCCTGGCGCCAAGAGATTTCCTAGCAGCAACTGTGGGGGACCCTTGACTTAGATGTCAACCTCCTGATGCTTCATGGATCACACTTTGACCCTCTGCTGACACACTTGTTTGTCCCCAGCCCCAGCAGGCCTGGGATTGACAGTGATCTTCTCTTGCAAGTGTGCTAGGCAAAGCCCATACCATCTGTCACTGGGGACAAGTGTGGTTTTTATCCTGGCTGTGTGAAGCCTTACAAGAAACACTGAAGGTGTTGTTTGTGGTAGGATCCATCAGTCTGCTAGGACGGGGCTGCCCTGCCTATCGTGTGAGGCCCCTGCTTCACACAGAATGAAGCCAGGTTGTGTGACATCAACCAGTGGTGGGGGCGGGGTGATAATGGACACAGGTATGCTGTGTGAGTTGGGCATTTAGCATAAGCTTTTGGAAATCTGCACACAAAATGAAGAATTGAAGGAGGCTGTATTACTATGGCAACTCCAGACACTTTCCACCTTATAGACAGGTGGAAACATTATTGACGTATAAAATTTTGCATGAGTGGGTGAACGTGGCACAAACCTGTAATCCCAGCATATGAGAGGAGGAGACGGAAGAATCAGGAGTTCAAGGGTGTCCTTGCCTATATAGCAAGTTCAAGGTCATCATTGGATCCATGAGATCCAATCTCTAATCTCCAACTCCCCAAATTTGCACAAATGAAATCACTAAATAGGCTTATTACCAGGAAGATTAATAGGAACTATCAGTTTTTAAAAAGTATTCTTGTATTATATGGTTTGATAACACTACTAATGGAATTTATATTTATAATGTCAGGTAGACATTTGCACAATTAAAACTTTTCTTAGCATACAACCTAGAGTTGATTAAATTTGTGACCAAGGACATGTGAGATGGTCCTTTGTGGTTACTAAAGTCCAAGAACTGTGGTTTTTCGCAGCCACTTCCTTATATTAAGAGCCTTCAGATGAGAAAAGCCATGAAGTATTTGGAGAAAAGAAACAAAATTTGACACTGATCTCCCAGAACTGAGGCGAGAAATGCCACTTAATCATAAAAGGACAGGCAGGTGGTATTGAATTCAGTAAAAAAGAGAAAGAAAAGACTAAAGAATATTAACAAGCTTTATACCAGTGTAAACAAACCTCAGGTGAATATCAAGAATTGTATTCATCCCAAAGGGAATAAAAATTTTATTTACAAATTGAATTTATTTTGTAACCGATTTGAGAATAGCCATCAGTAATCACCTCAGGATGGACTAGAGATTTGTGAGATTTCTTTCAACATTAAAACCTCTTTTATTAATTGATTCTGAGCCAAATGCATTCACTCAATTCAGTATTCATACAACAAAGGCTGATGAACTCACAACAAAGCTGTGTTACAGTGTATTTTATCAGCAAATATTTCAAAGGAGGGAGATTGGAACCTGAAAATTGGTGACAAATCTTAAGGCCGATCTTCCTGGGTAAAGGAAGCCTCCACTTGGGAATACATGTAGCAATTTAAGAGCCAGAGAGATCTAGGTGTGACCCTGTGGCTTGTCCTCCCCAAAGCTCATGTAGAAACCTGGTCCTCAAGTTCATGTACTGACAGCATTCAGAAGTGGAGCTTGGGAGGTGTCAGGAGGCTCATGAGGATGGAGCCTCATGACGGCATTGGAGGAAGAGGAACACAAGATAACAACCTTGTTCTCTTTCTCACACAGTGTGATACCTTGTCAACTCAGTCCTCTGTAAGACCCCCACTAGCAGGAGCCCCTCACCAGAAGCCAAGAAGATGCCAGAACTGTGCCATTGGTCTTCAGTACCAAAAGTACTCCTCTGTCCTTTAAAAATTACTGAGCCTTGGGTATTCCATTATAGCATCAGAAACAGACTAAGAAACACTATAATGACCTGAGCAATTTGTTTGCTTCCTGCATTCATTCATTCATTCATTCATTCATTCAGTACATAATACTTGAGGGTCTACCATGTGCCATGAACTAAGACAGGATACAAGAGTGCCTAGACATGGCTCTTGCTTTAAAAGAGCTTTCAGTTTCATCAGACAAGCAAACAGAAATGAGAGTGTGGCTCACTGAGAGAGCACTTAACTTCACATGCTTGAGACCCTGGGTTCAGTCCTTAGCATGCACACTCGTACATGTGTGCATATGTATGTACGCACTAGTTAACAAGAACAGACTCACACAGGGAAATAACAGACACCTGCAATCTAGTTTTGACAATCAGTAATGAGGTACAGCAGTTAAAATGTAGTTTTCAAATGAATGTTTGATTTATCCAAGTGATTGATTCATGTAAACTGTTGGTGACCTGGGTTATTAGTTTATTCCAATAAGAAAGCAAGTCCAGCCATCATTATCAGAACGAGGAGGTTCACTCTGCTCATTACCTGAGTATAATTTGATTCTCAACTCAAGGATAAAATTGCCCTACTCAATCATCTCTGTTAATCACCAGCTTGAATGCATTCTTACTGTTTTAAATATCCAGTCTATTCTTTTGTTGTTGTTTTCTATTTCTTTTTGGTTAATATTTTATTTATTTGAGAGAGAAAGGCAAACAGAAAGAGGGAGAGAGAGGGAGAGAGAGAGAGAATGGGCATGCTAGATTCTCCAGCCACTGCAAACAAACTCCAGACCCATGTGCCACCTGGTGTGGAACCTTGCTAAGGGACACGGAGGACATAAAGGGTTAACTGAGAGTTGAGACAGTCTGAAGCCCTGGTGGCTCCCTGCTGAGACTCGGTAGGTGCTTCTTCACCCTCCTCCCTTGATCCTAAACTTCCGGGCTTTCTGGCAAGTCACAAATGAACCCTGTGTTCTCACCCTAGTGGTGCTGGACAATAGATGACAGTTCCAGGTGACAGTTTCTCCATAGCTGCCACCATCGAACTCATGTCTAAGAATCACATACTTTCTGCCACTCAGGGCTGAGCAAGCCCCTCAACTTATGCAAATTAGGCATTCACAGGTTACTAGCTCCTGCCTATCCACTCATGAGGCATCCACAGACCACCCTGCCCCAACCAATCCCCTTGTTATGCCCCTGCCTCTAATTTTCCTGGCTTCTCCTCTCTATAAATATGACCTCTCCACATACAATAAACAATATGTGCCCGTCCCACCCACAGCAGCTGTATCCGAGAGTTTTACTCTTGCCAGCTCACATCCTGCCCACCCAGCTCTGCAGATGAGCGGGGAATCACCCGGCTCCCTTCCTAACTTGGCCACGGACCGGCCTCCAGCACAGGGCGCGGTGTCAGAACTTGCCAGCCTCCGCTGCGACCCACAGCGTCCGCGGAAAAGAATCGACAACCTTGTGAATCTGGCTTTAATGAGGGTACTGGGGAATCAAACTCGAGCCCTTCTGCTTTGCAGGCAAATGCCTTAACCACTAAGCCATCTCTCTAGCCTTTTTATTATTTATTTTTTTGAGGCAGGGTCTCACTCTATCTCAGGCTGACCTGAAACTCACTCTGCAGCCTCAGGCTATCCTCTTACCTCAGCCTCTTAAGTGCTAGGACTATGATACCATGCCTGGCTTAAATAACCAATCTATTCTTAAAGAGCAAAGTTATTCCCCAATTGGAGAAATTCAAAAGAATGTATGCATTCATTTCTGAAAAGAGTTTCTAAAGAATTTCAAAAATGATAGCAGTGCCATTAAATTATTTTTGGAAGGACTGTTTGTTTCAATGTAAGTGTTGTTAAAACAGGTCAATAATGAGTATTCCCAACTGATAACCACTCCTTGCATAGATCCTGTTAGTCAGCCACATGCCACTGGGATGAACCTCCAAACCAGGCACAGTTTATAGGAGAAAGGATTTATTGAAGCTACAGATCCAGGGGAAGTTCTATAATGGCAAAAGAGGCTGGTCCCCTTTCACAGGTTCAAGCAGAAAGAGAAACCCATCACCAGCACCACACACACAACAGCACACAGGAAGGAGGCAAAGAAGATATTCTCCCCCTTTATATAGCCTTAGGGTGGGGACTTGAAACCCTATCCCAGATTTAATGGCTTCCTGAGTCTCTGGAATTTCTTTCCTGCACTGCCCATGCAAGTTTACTTCTAGCTTCTTGGTGCTTCTTTACATCCTGTTCCCTACTGAGAGGCTGCCTTCCTGTAAACATCCTCAGAGACTCACTCAAGATGATTAAAAAGATCAAGTTGACAACAAAGCCTAATCATCACAGGGCTGTGTGTTGAATTATAAAGGAAAAGCATTGGCAATTCCCCTATGGCTAGCCCAGATGGCTTCCTCCATGAGAGGTCAGAAGAGAGAACAGGGATGGCCCAGGGGGTCCCAATTGAGCAAGATCAGTAATGGTCTTGTACTCAGTAGTCTGAACCGGCTGTCATGGTTTTATTTGGATGGACTATAAAAACATGTCATGAGTTGCAAGGTTGAAACAGACCTGAGAATTTTATCCTCTTGAACTGAGCTGTCCTAATATAGAATCTGGAATTTTCTTTCTGGAAGTGGGGCTCCTCTTGCTCCACCCATCTTCATGACAGCTGTGACCTAGGACGGCTTGGCAAGATCCAGGTGTGTGATGGATAGTTTCATGTGCCAACATTGGCCGGCCCACGGAGCCCAGATATTTGGTCAAACATCATTCTAGATGTTTCTGTGAAGGATGAGATGAACATTTAAATTAATGAGTTTAGAGTAAGTCAGAGTGTCCTCTCTAACATGGCTGGGCCTCAGCCAGTCCGCTGAGAGCTTTGAACAGCTTCCCTACAGGAGGGGATTGGTTATAGCTGCAACACTAGCTCCAAACAGCAGGCTCACTCTAAATTTTAGACTTGCCAATTTCCACAGTTGTGGGAAATTCCTCTGACTAAAATTCTAGAGCTGGGCATGTGGTGGCACATCTGTAATCCCTGCACCTTTGAGGTAGAGACAGGAGGGTCAGAAATCCAAGATCATCCTGGGCTATATAACAAGTTCAAGGCCAGTCTGCAATTTTGGCTACATGAGACTCTGTCTAGAAAAACAAAAACAGAACAGTAACAGCAACAAAAAAGAAAACCAATACTCTAGGAAGGAGAAAAAGAGACAGGGAGAGGAAGAAAGGGAGGAAGAGAGAGGAAGAGAGCTAGAGGAAGAAATTCCTGCCTAATGGTTTTGTTTCTCTGGAACCAATACATTATAGAAATTGAGAAAATGTTTTATGAGTTCATTAACCAGCTAGAAAGAGAGAGAACATAACATTTCTATTTTTTCACTTGAAGTTGCTTGAAGGAAATGCAGCACACAGTAGTAACCTATCGTTCAAGTGTAAGAAGCAAGGCAGAGAATGTTAGTTTTGCACCCAGAGTAGCTGCTCCTGACTGTAGACTGGTTTTAGCCTCTTCTGAGATGTTGGAAGCAGCTCCCTGTGGACTCACATCACATTGGTCTGCCCCTTGAATTCTCCCGTCAACTCTTTCCTACTCTCAGAAGGTGACCATGCCATCTGCATTACCAGATGTTATAGTCAGGTCCTTGTTGTTGGGATGAACATCCAAACCAGACACAGCTTATATGAAGAAGGGGTTTATTTCAAACTTACAGATTCAGGGGAAGTTCTATCAGTGGCAGAAGAAGCTGCTTCTGTACATTGAAGCAGAGAGAAAAACTGCAGCAAGCAGAACACCAGCACCAGCACACACACACACACACACACACACACACACACACACACACACACACACACACCAGAGCTCAGACCTCTCTGCAAACCTTTGGGCTGGAAATTAGATCCACCCCCAAACACACTTTAGGCCTGATCTCTAGGATCCACCCCCACCCCCGACACCTCCTCCAGCCAGGTGGCTGTAGACCCAAGTCACAAGCTTTTATAAAACACCTGAGTCTATGGGGGACATACATTCAAACTACCACACCAGAGCAGTGCTTGTCAAACTCAAAAGCACTGAGGAATCTTGTGGAGTGTCCCTAGAGGACACAGGTAGCTCCAGGTAGGATCTGAGCCCCTGAGGCTTCCCAGTGATGCCAAGGGTGCTCTGGCAAGGATCTAAATCCATCTCCATCTGTGTGAATTACCTGGGGGAGGGGTGGGTCATTTAGAAGCTCTACCCTACCTGATTTGTTGACTGTAGCAGTTACCTTCTCATTGCTGGGACAAAACACCTGACCAGAAGCAGTTTATGGGAGGAAAAGGTTTATTTTAGGCTTATAGTTTGTTTTTAAAATATTTTTATTTATTTGCAAGCAGAGACAGACAGACAGAGAAAATGGGTATGCCAGGGTCTCTAATCTCCACAAATGAACTCCAGATCCATGTGCCACTTTGTGCATCTGGCTTTATGTGGGATGTGGGTACTGGGGAATTGAACCTGAGTCATTAGTTTTTGCAGGCAAGTGCCTTTAACAGCTGAGCCATCTCCCCATCTCCCCATCTCCCCAGTTCCCAAGGCTTATAGTTTTGAGGAGAAATCTCATCATGGTGGAGAAAGCATGACAACTGGCCCACATCTTCATACACCCGCAGCACAGGGAGGGAGGGAGGGAGGGAGGGAGGGAGGGAGGGAGAAGCAAGAGCCAACTAGCTATGAACCAACACACTGTGGGCCGGACTAGCCAGCCTCACAGTCTGCCCTTAGGGACACACCACCCTCCAGCAAGGCCCCACCTCCCAAAAGCTCTACCCGCTGGTGACTAAGAAGGAAACAATCAAACACTTAAGGTTATGGGAGACATTTTTAGATACAAGCCACCACACTGACTGTGTGTACACATTCTCACACAGGCCTAGGGGTGGGGGTAGGGTGGGGTAGGAGGGTGGAGAGGTGGGGGTGGGAGTGGGCGGGTGTATCCTCAGGTTCCTGGCAACTCTCTAGCACATCTGCTCTTCCCTGCAGTACCCATTCTCTCCCTGCTCCTCACCCTTGGCCTATGAACCTGGCTACTCTCTCTCTTTTAAATAACAACACTGTCTATCTGACACTACCATGCAATTCAGGAAACAGATGGACACATTTATGTCTTTCCATCATGTGATTGAATGCAGTAAATAATTCATACACTATGCAGATTTTGTTGTTGCAATATCCTAAATAATCCTAATTTCCCTTGATAGTTGGCCATTGGCAATCACAGGTTCTGTTCTTCTGAACTTCTTAACCCTCAGACCACACAGTAATGTGCATATATGTAGATGTATATATGTAGGTTGCAGAATGAAATTAAGAGGTTGCAGAGCTCTCAAGAGGTCTTATTGGAGGCAGAGGGCTGATCCAGATGCCAAGGGAGTCACTGTGGGGATTAGATATTAATGAACCCAATGGGAGCACTGCTAGAGACCTGCAAAGCAGAGCCACAGGGTTGCAGGTCCAGGTCAACCTTGGAGTCTAGCAGAACTGCAGAGGCATAGGAGCAACCCCTGAGGCACTGGGTGGACAGAAGGATGGACTGATGATGGACCTGTCACCCTGTGGGGACCCAGGGAGTGCTGAAGTCTGGAGGACTATAGGGAGTGCAGAGTTCTCTGTCTGTAGGTACCTTGATGAGCACACTGGGTGATCAGTGGGCTGTGGTCACTGCAGTGTCAGTGACCTTCCTTGTATGAAGTCCCAGTGAAGGTGTGTTGCAGTCAGCTTTCTAGTTGCTGCGCAGAAAAACCCAAACAAAAGCGGCTTGTGGAGGAATGGGTTTATTTGGCTTACGGACTCGAGGGGAGACTCCATCCTGGCAGGGAAAACAATGGCATGAACAGAAGGGTGGACATCACCTCCGCCACAGCACTGCAAACAGCGGCAGGAAGGTGTGCCAAATACTGGCAAGGGGAAGCTGGCTTATAACCCCCATAAGCCCGCCCCCAACAACACAGCTCCATCAAGGTTGTAAAACCCAAACTGCCATCAGCTGAGGAACAATCGATCAGAACACATTCATTTGTTGGTGGGGGACACCTGGATCAAACATGACAGTGTGCTACATCTTTCACTGGCCTGGTATATTTGGTAAGTTCTCAGGTCTCATTTTCCTGATTATATACAGTCCACTGCTCATATATTCCCAAGGTAATACCTTTTTTTACTTTTAGGAATAAGCTTTATCAGTCTGTATCTCATGGTTGGTCTGGACAGGTAGGTGGTGGTGTCCCTATGCACAATGAGGTACAGATCCTCATGGGTAGGTGGTAATGTCCCCATGCACACACAAGGACAGAGTAATCTTCTCCCTTCAATATTTGCACCTAAAGTAGAACAAAATGTTGCTTGTAAAATGGAGTCTCCTGTGTCAAGGCACAGCCTGAAAGTCACACTCACATCATATGAAGTAACATTCACAGCAGAACTCAGTCTGGTCTCCACACTGACCCATTCCCTCCCTCCCCTGCTGGAACTTTCTTCTCTTCTCAACAGCCAGTATTTGAGTGTTCCATTCCTGCTGAATCTCACTCTTACCACCCATCCACCGTGTTCTCTCTGCATGCATACAGAAAGAAATTTACTATAATCATGTGAATTAGAAACAACCAATTAACTTTTTACCCATTCAATATAACTCTCAGTTGTTTTGGATCAGCGCAAAAACTGTACAAGGCACATTAGTGATCGAGCTGTTTTTACTTCCGAGTGACTATTCCAACACCAGAGAATTTTGCTGCTCTTTTACCTTCTGCAAAAGATCGGGGTTTCAAGCACTACCCTGACCCTGTCCTGCCATAGTATAACCCACCCCAGGAGCCCCCACCATGCTCAGAAAAGCTTCTTCCCCTGGCCCACAGGGCTGTCCCCTCCAGCAGCTGCCCTCAGCATCTCTGGGCTCCATGGTCCTCATGCTTCCTGGGCACTTGTTCTCCCCAGGTCACTTCCTGTTCTTACTCCTGGCTGGAACAACTCAGCCCAGGCATCTCTTCTTCCAGGAAGCTGCTCCCAAGCTTCTATCACATACAGGGCATTGTCCTCAATGTACTATGCAGCAAAGCACAAGCAGTGTTTGTTGAAAGGAGAAAGAAAGGAAGGAAGGGGAAGGAAGGAAGGAAAGAAGAAGAAAGAGAAAGAAGAAGAGAAAGAAAGAAGAAAGAAGGAAAGAAAGGAAGGAAGGAAGAAAGGAAGGAAGGTAGAAAGAAAGAAAGAAAGAAAGAAAGGAAGGAAGGAAGGAAGGAAGGAAGGAAGAAAGAAAGAAAGAAAGAAAGAAAGAAAGAAAGAAAGAAAGAAAGAAAGAAAGAAAGAAAGAAAGAAGACAATGATGATCAATTGTGAGTCATTTAAAGAGGTTGCCCCCATCAACCCGAATTCAAAGGCAGGAACAGGACTATACCACTCACACCCATGTGGACCCATGCTGCTACAGAAGTGAGAAATTTCTAGAACACCAGTCAGACAAAAGAGCAATACCTTAGTTTGCGTGGGTCACTACTGATGCACTGTTGGGAGGGAGTTCTCTGCCTCACCAGTGACCCAGGGAACAGGCAGTAGTGGACTTCTATTACAGACAGAAACTGGGGCTTATGGAAGTATATGCTTCACCCTGAGGGCCCTGGGGTGGGAGTGACAAAGGCCTCTTCTGGTTCATTCCATACACACCCCCACATTTCAGCTTCCCTCAGACGAGACAAATGTAAGACATTAGTAAGAATTCACTTTTAAAATTCTATACACTCACTGCTCTGTTTTAAAAATATATTCCTCTTAAATTATGCTATGTTAATTAGCCTTACCATTTACAGACGGTTAATCTGTTATTGGGTGTTACTTTCTTAATTTAGATGCCACTACTAAATCTGAATTTAGACTCGTTCCTTTTAATAACATCGACAGAAGCCTGTGCCTCCTAATGCATTCCACCATTCATTGCTTTAAAATTTGGGTCTAAAATGTGCTATATTCCTCTATTGTGTGGTTGCGACTCTACCATCAGAAAGTTTTAGTTTAACTTTTCATCTTAAAGATGTCACTTGCAGGGCTGGAGAGATGGCTCAGCAGTTAAGGCACTCACCTCCAGTGCCTAAGGCCCCCGGTTCAATTCCCCAGGACCCACATAAGCCAGACCCACAAGGTGGTGGCCCTGGTGCTCTCTCTCTCTCTCTCTCTCTGTCTCTGTCTCTCTCTGCTTGAAAAATGAATGAATAAAAATATATTTTTAAAAAGATGTCACTTGCAAGGGCACGCTCCTAAGCTTCTCCTTAGCCACACTTCTCTGTCCACATAAGGCCCTGCATTAGAATCAATTCTTCCAGGGCAAGGAACATTTGTAAATGACTGTTTAAACATGTCAGTGGTCTCCAATGTGTATTTCCTGTTTCCACAAGAGTGGGTAATAGCTGTGTCCTAACCTGGAGTCATTTAGTGATCACTAAATGTGTGTCCATTGTGTGTCCAGTTACCAGGTAGTTACAAACTATGAAGTCATTCACCCAGTAACTAACACACTGCTGTTTAAATTGTGGGGTCACATAACTGAATGTGGGGGTAGGAAAAATTGGCAACACTAACAAGTTTCTGAATATGCAATCTCCAAAATTTAGCTCAAAATCAAACATTTGATGAACTGTGGCAATGTTCGCCCTTGTTGCGCTGTATGACTTCACTCCAGCCTTGGTTTGGGGCACAACCAAGGATTTCCTGTGACTCCGTAGAATGCCAATGAACGCTGCCTGAATCATCAGCTCAGATTTGCGACTATTGTACATCATCAAGTATAGTATTTTTACTGTGCACACAGTTTTCTGTTCTTATAGAAACATGATTGTTAAATTATGGAAAATAAACACTTTTTAAAATATTTTATTTATTCATTTTTAAGCAGAGAAAGAGATAGATAGAGAGAGAGAGAGAGAGAGAGAGAGAGAGAGAGAGAGAGAGAGAGAGGGCGCACCAGGGCCACCACCTTGTGGGTCTGGCTTATGTGGGCACTAGAGAATTGAACCCAGGGCCTTAGGCACTGGAGGCAAGTGACTTAACTGCTGAACCATCTCTCCAGCCCCAAAATAAACACTTTTAATATTTTCCTGCTGTCATTCATAAGCATGTAGGTACCAAACTAGCATTTCTTTGAACTGTACTGTGTTCGAATGTTTGATTTTTAAAAAAATTGCTATTTGTGTTAGTGACTCGGGTTTCATTAATAAAAATTGTTAAATGAATTTTTGCTTGGGATTAGGGCTGAGTTTTCAAAAATCTCTACAGTGGCCCTAAACATACTTGTAACATTTTTGAACTATGTATTTATACATACATGAAGCCAGTACACAGCACTGACAATTATAAAATCAAAATTCAACTCTAAAAAACATTGAAAATGTTCTATGTTCTTTAGCATTGACTATTCAACCAAGATTTTTTGCTTGCTTGTTTGTCTGTTTGCTTGCTTGTTGAGGTAGGATCTCACTCTAGGCCCAGGCTGACCTGGAAGTCACTCTGTAGTCCCAGGCTGGCCTCAAACTCACTTCCATCCTCCTACCTCTGCCTCCTGAGTGCTGGGATTAAAGGCATGTGCCACCACACCCAGCTTGGACATTCTATTTTTTTAAGACATGGTATTATATAGATAGCCCAGGCTGGTCTTGATAACATTATAAAGTTGAGGGTGCCCTTGAATTCCTGATTCTCTTGCTTCTACCTCCTAAATGCTGAGATTACAGGCCTATACCACCATATACCTGGCCACACCTTTGGACTTGAATCTCCAAAATTGTGTGCCAAAGTAAGCCTCTCTTCATTTCATAATTATCCAGTGTCAGGGACTTCCTTGTAGTAACTAGAAACTGACCAGTACACAGGCTGACCTGTCGGTTAGCATGAAGCTGTCTGGGAAACCGTGGCATTCATCTTATATTAGTCCTTTACATTTGTGATTTTTAAAATATTTTATTTATTTAATTATTTGCAAGGAGAGAGAGACAGAGAGACAGAGAGACAGAGAGAGAGAGAATAGGTGGAACAGAGCCACCGGCCTTTGCAAATGAACCCCAGACACATGCTCCACATTGAGCCTCTGACCTTATGTGGGTACTAGGGAATCGAACTCAGGTAGTTAGTTTCTGCAGGCAAGCTCCTTAACCACTCAGCCATCTCTCCCACTTGTGATTTTTTTCCCCTTTATTCCATGACAACTTTGCCCACATTTGCTTAAACTGAAAGTTATGAACAGGTGCAAATTTGCAGCTAAAAGTCTCTCTCTCTCTCTCTCTCTCTCTCTCTCTCTCTCTCTCTCTCTCTCTCTCTCTCTTTCTCTCTCCACCCCCTCCCCAGGCTGGCCTCAAACTTTCAGCCCCCCTCCTGCCTCAGTTCCCCAGTCGCAGGCATGCACCTCAGCCCCCATTCATTCTCCTCCTCTTCTCCAGCACGCAATGGTCAGGAGTGATGCATCCACAGGACCCAGAACAGCAGGCAGCATTCTGCACCCATCCTCCCCAGGACCCTGGTTAAGCCACCCTGCCTGGGGGCGGAGACTTGGGCTTCAGAGAATGCGACCAGTGTCTCCATGGCAACGCATCACAAAGCATCAGTCCACAGCCTTCTGCACAGGCGCAGTCCTGCTGGAGATTGTCTGTGGAGACAGGATGACCCAGGCTGGGCCCAAAGCGTCATGCCCCTGTCTGTGTGAGCCCAAGCTCTCATCAAGTAAGCCTGTGGATAGACACTGCGGATCTCTGCGAAGTGATATGTGTGGGGAGGGGTCTAGGGTGGGGGGTGAGAGAGAGTCGGGGGATCTGTCTGTCTCATTTGCAGCGGCAGGACCCTGTCCTGCCAAGGGCTCCAGTCTGCAAGGGTGTGGCCTTTCTCAAAGATGTGTCCAGTTGAGGAAGGGACACGGTGGGAGGACAAGGCATTCCTAACCTTTCCTTGGCCCACCCCCCTCTTACTTCCTGCCAGGCTCTCCCTCTCTAAAACTCTTCCAACACTTTAGAAAACGCCTGGCTAGGAGGGAATGGGTGAGCTAGTGTCCTTCCAAGGACAAAAGGTCAGAGGACAAATCAGGATGAGAGATGAGGAGGCTTGGAAGAGAAGATGGGGCATATGGGGGGCTCAGGTTCATCCCCAGTCAGGATGGTGGTGGAGGAGGTTCTGCATCCTGCTGGAGCCCAGGCAGGGAACTGGGCATCCATCAGAGATTTTGTGTGTGACGGGTGGGGAGAGCTTCCCCTCTCTTCCTGCCTGCAGAGGCAGCAGATTTGCCAGCTCAGCATTTTCTGTTTCTCCAGCTGCCTGGCTGGTGGCACAATTACTGTGTAGTCAGCTCTGTCGTGGCCTTCCTGAGTGACCATGGCTGGCTGCTGTCTGGCTGGGTAATTGTGACTCTATGTTGGTGTAGAGGACTGTGAGGAACTGTTCAAATGAAAAGTCTCTAGAATTGTGCTCCTACAAGAATAGTGCTTTCATTCCTTTGTAAATGAAGAATGGAAAGTGAAAATCAATAGTGGAGAATATGAAATATACTCGATTCCTATAGGATGAGGAGGTAAGCAGAGGTGGAGGTGGGGGCAAGTACCTTTCCAGGATTCCTGAGGGGACTCCTAAGCACCTTGCCTAGGATTCTTCCAGAGTCTGTTGTCTCTCCTTGTCCTGAAATGTCAAGCCTATGAATCTTTCTGGTCTGGAGTCAGCAGCCACACGCCACATGGGTTTAGGTGGTACACAAAGGTGCCAGGACTCTGTTGTTTCTCTCCAACTCTCCTCCAAAATTTCAGACCAAAAATACCTAGCTTTCTACCACACATTTCCCTTTGCATGACCCCTAAGGGCCTCCACCTCAGCATGTAGAAAGTTACAGACCTTCCTCCTAGAACCTTCCAGATATGGAGAGTCAGTGAAGTGAGGAGGGTCCCAGCTGCTGGAGTTGGAAGGGAAGGCAGCTTCCGTGGGTACCTCAAACTTGATCACTGTGTCTCGGATTCCATCTTCAAATGTTCCTTTCCCTGAGTGAGTTTGGCTCTTCCCCTCCAGTCTTGGGTCTTTGGCAGACACTCTTCAACTTCACTCTTTGTTGTTAAGAGAGTTACCCTCCCAAAGTTGGCCTGATACGTCACTGCCCAGCTTTGGCTGCCAACTAGGTGAGGTCACAGATGACTGCAGACCAACCCTGGGGTGCTGTATAAAGTGCCCCATGGATGCCACACAAAACCACACACTGGTAGCTTCAACCAGCACAGGTGAGTTTGTTTTCAGGAGCTAGATGTCTAAATCCAAAGTGTGGGCAGTGTCTCACCTGTTCTGGGGGCACCAGGCCCTGTAGGTTGCTGCCTGGCTTCTTTCAGGGTCTGCCACTGTCAGCCGTTGTTTTGTTCTATGTTGTAGTCAGCTGTGAGTCTCTGGGATGAACTTCCAAACCAGGCACAGTTTAGGCGATGAAGAAATTTATTTTCAGGCTTACAGATCCAAGAGGAAGTTCCATAATGGCAGAAAAAGCTGGTTCCTTTTCAAAGATCCAAGCAGAGAGAGAAAACCACAACCCAACATCACAGGCAGGCACACTGGGCAGCAAAAAGCAGGGAACCCCAAGCAGAGCTCAAGTGCTCTGCATGCCTTAAGGCTGGAAATCAGCTCTGTCCCCAGCAACACCTCCTTCAGGCAGGCAGCTGGAGACAAGCTTAAAAACAAAACACCTGAGTCTATTGGGGGCATATATTCAAACTACCATATTTGGTATGTTGAGGGAGGCAAGGTCTCACCATGGAGTCCAGGTTGACCTTGAACTCATGATCCTTCCTCTTCCTCCTTGTCTCCTCAGAGCTGGGATTACAGGCACATGATGCCACAGCAGGCTTTGTTGGTGTTCTTAACCTGTGGCTACATCATTCAGCCTCTGCCTCGGATGTCACATAACCTCTCTCTTTTAAGAACATATAATTGCAATTAAGATCCACAAGAGCAACTGGGATGATGGCTTCACCTCCAGATCTTTAACTGCATGTTCAAAGATCCCTTGTCCAAATAAGGTGAAATTCACAAGTAGTAGGATTTAAAACATGGATATAGCTCTTGGGAGGCATCATTCAGCACATAGTAAGCACTTTATGTTTACCAATGCCCTTTCATCCCCCAAACAGTATAAGGCTAGAATTATTAGATGCCATTAATACTTGCCTTATTAATCAGGTTATTTTGAAAATGAAAAATAAGATATGTGAAATACTTTGTAAGGTATAATGCAATACACATGTTAGTTACTATTTTATAATATTGTCAACACTTTATATTTTTATAACCACAAAACACCATGTCTGTTGGTCACTGTTTACAAAGTAAGGCTTTCTGAGGTAGGTGATTATCATAGTCAGCCACATGCTGCTGGGATGAATCTCCAAACCAGGCACAATTTTGGGGAGTAAAGTATTTATGGAAGTAACAGACACAGGGAAAGTTAAGGAAAAGGTTGGCTCCCTTTCACAGAAGCAAGCAGAGAGAGAAACCCATCACCAGCACCTCAAGCAAACATGCACACTATAACACTGTAATTCACAAAAATGCAGAAATGCCAGACTGGGGTTCTGGCTTTTCTTCTGCATATCTATCCCTAGTATTTTGCTTCCAATTTAGAAAGGGTGTCATGACCCCAGGAGGCCAGGCCAAAGTGACACTTCCTCTAGCCAGAAGGCTGAAGACAATTCACAATTATAAATTCTATTGGACATTTACTCAAAACTACCACAGTGATCAAATGAGGCGTCACCAACGTGTCTTTAACCATTTCTCCCTGGCTTCACTCATAGCAGGTCATTTACTGTGTCTCAGACTCTTCTACCTTGCTTCACTTCCTGTAGGAAAAAAAATGTTTTACTCTGCATCCTCCTATGTCTCCCTGTCAAACTCCTACCAAATTAAGTCACAGTTGTGTTGCTGAGATCTCTTCTGGACCTGCCCTTGCTACCCACTTCTCTCACTGGAGTGTACAAAAGGAGAAGAAAACTGGCTACCTCTGGTGCAGTTCATAACCCCTAACCTATGGACAGATCCAGTATGCGAACTGAGGAAGGACCCAGTAGGTAGGGGACAGAGAGGAGGGAAATGGGGACACCTTCACAAGATTTATTTATACAGTGTATATACTTATTCATAATAAAGATATTAATTAAAAAAACCCATACAAATACAGAAAAGAACTGGCAAAAGGATCATAGTAAAAACATGTATTTAACATGAAGTTAAAGGAATATGTACCAGAAATGAGCACTTGAGTGAATTAGGAATAGAGAGTATACAGGAGCCCCTGATCTATGCTTGGATGATGCAGGAGGAGGAGGGGGACCTGTTTGACTTCAGGCCCTGGAAGCAGCCGGGCATGTTGCCCCTGTCTCTGTAGGCTCCCAGAACGGGCACTCAGCAAGCCATGGACGGCAACTTCTTAGCAGAAGACAGACCTCCAAACAGGGACACTGGTAGATCACGCTCACCTGGATGATTGGCTGGGAGATGCGACCTGGAGCACTTGCTCCACCAGGGCCTTTTGAGGCGTATCTAGGTTGAACAAACATGTTGGACTAGGTTACTATTAGCCTTGGGAGAAAGAGTGTGGAGGGGGCTGGACACGGGTGGTGGTTAGAACATGTAATCCTGGCATTTGGCTGTAGCAGGTGGATGGATCAGGAGTTCAAAGCCAATCTCTGGGCAGAAGATCCCTTCAAAGCCCACCTCAGAGGTTCCACCCAAATTAAAGAAGGCTTTATGTATGTGTGCATGGGTATGAGTGTAGAGTGTAAGACACAACATACCTGTGGAGGTCAGAGGACAAGGTCAGAGGACAGAGGATTAGTATTTCCCTCCCACCTCTTTCTGAAGCTAAGTCGTTCATTGTTTTTCATTGCTTCCTTTGAGAATTTGTACGAAATTCTCCTGCCTCTACCACCTCCCTTCTTGTTGCAGGCAAGCTGGGATTACAAAAGCCTGACACAGATTTCAGCTTTTAAAGGGGGGGGGTCTGTGGATCCAAACTCACATATTCAGAGTTGTTCAGCAAGAACTTTTTCCAGCCATCTTCTCCAGCCTAAAGAAAGCTTTATGAGTAGCAAACTTCACATACCCTGTGGCTCTTTCTTTCTTTCTGCCCCCTCTTTACTATGTTTCTGAACCTTGGAGGATGTGTTATAGATCTCCTTTAGTATTGAGCTCTCAACAGTTGAGTCTCCTCAGTGTCTACCACGATCTCTATAGACGGCTCACTGGCTAGCAGTAAGAACAGTGCTCATATCCTTTGCACAACTACCTCTGCACTGTTCCCTGAGCCTTGGTGGGTTGTGATAGAGATGACTCATCCAGCATTAAGCCCTGGACCATCTCTTCTTATAGTTTTGATGAACCTTGGGTCTCCCCAGTACTTGCTGCCATCTGTAAAAAGAAGGTTCTCTAAGCAGGTGTGAGGACAGAATTAATCAAGGGACTTAAATATGAACACTTATAAGGCTGTTTGATAGGCCATGACATCTCTGATTAGCCAAAGGACAGTGGAAGGTTTCCTCTGGGGTCTATGCCCTTCAGATCCATAGATTTTTGACTCAATTCCCAGTACAAGTCATGGATTTCCTCCCTCTGAGCAGGACCTCTTAGAGAGCTGTTGATTACCCCCATAATTTAAGTGCCACTATTGTACCATTGGGTACTTCTCACCTGGCTAGCTGTTTTGGAGATTGCTTGTTCAGATGACTTTTCTTCCCTGGCAGTTCGAAGAGTGCCTTTCAGCACTATGGTTGTTAGCTAGTGGGGAGATGGCTTCCCTTTCAGGTTCATCTTGATTTCTCAGTGTCCTGTAATCACAGCTGTGGCAGTCAGCTTTGTCATTGCTATAATGGGTTTATTTGGCTTATAGACTCGAGGGGAAGCTCCATGATGGCAGGGAAAACGATGGCATGAGCAGAGGGTGGACCTCCGCCACAGAACTGCAAACAGCTGCAGGAAGGTGTGCCAAACACTGGCAAGGGGAAGCTGGTTTATAACCCCATAAGCCCGCCCCCAACAACATAGCTCCAATAAGGTTCCAATTCCAAAACTTCCATCAGCTGGGGATTGAGCATTCAGAACACATTCGTTTGTGGGGGACACCTGGATCAAGCCCCTATAATAGCCTACGCTTTCTTCAGCAGTAGGATGCTGCCCTCTCCTTTTGGTGTTAACCAAGTGCTTTGTCAATGGCCTGTATTGTTTTGGGGAGCCTCATGGGCCTCCTAAACCTGTTCACTGAAGTGGAGGGTGATCTGTCTCTGACACTGGGACTCACCTGCTTCAGGGTCAAGATTTCCTTATCCTAGAAAGGAACTTCTGCCCAAGCTATTTCTTTCTCTTTTTAAAAACAACAAATGTTGGGGATGGGAATGAGGGGCATTGGGGAACTGGGGATAACAACTCGTTTGCCCACTAAATAATGTAACTTATTATGGACAATAAAAAATGTTTTTTAAATCAGCTAACGAAGAAGGTTTCTGTGGTACTTATTCATATCTTCTTTAGCTTTGTATACCATTCCCTCCTTCTCCTCGACTCTCCATTTTAGATCTTTACACCCCCTGTGTTCTGTCCCAGCACTTGCCTGACTACTGTACCCTCACTAATCCCTCCCCATATCTCCTCTCTGCAGGCCTTCTTCTGGCCTCCTGACCTGGTACTGATGCTTATTACAACGCACAGGCATCTAACTGTTCTGATCTGGAATCTATGTGGCAGTTTTCTGTCTGGGCTTGAGTCACCTCAGTTAGTATGATTTTTTTTGAGGTTCTTCCATTTTTTGTGGATTTCATAACTTCCTTTTTCCTTACTGCTGAATAGAATTCCATTGTGTATATATGCCCCATCTTCATTAGCCATTCATCCATTGATTGGCATCTGGGCTGATTCCGTTTCCTAGCTATGCAACAAACATGGCTGAGCAAGTGTCTCTATAGTAAAGTATACAGTCTGTAGGGTAGATGCCTAGGAGTGCTGCCTCATAAGGTAGATCTATTTTTAGGTTTCTGAGGGGGCCTCCACAGTGATTTTCATAGAGTCTGTATGTTTACAGTTTACATCCCCACCAATAGTGAATAAGGGTTCCTCTTTCTCCACAACCTCACCAGTATTTGTTGTCATTGAGGGTTTTTTTCATTTCTTGCCTGTATGTGTACATTGCTTGTGTGTATTGTGGTGTGTGTGCATGTGTGCGCGTGTACAGCATATGTACATGTAGTGTATATGCCTTTGAGGTGTCCCATAAGCTCTCCTGAAGTGGGCATATCTTGTCTACTGAGACCAGATGGAACATGAGGTGGTATTGTTCTAAAGCTGGATCTATGTTTACTGATTTCAGAGTTTGCAGGGCTCCATCCATTCTTGGGTCTCTGCAGGACTGGGGTCATAGGTGTGCATGGCCACGCCCAGCTGTCTTCCGTAGGATCTGGAGATTTGTACTTGGACAGTTCCCGACCCCTTCAAGCCTTCAAGCTTGCACAGGAAGTGCACTTAACTGCTGAGCCATCTCTCCAGCGCTCATTTGTGTTTGTTTTTTAATGATAGTCACAGGATGGGTTTTTGGGGGCATAATTATTGATAAAAATTATCTGATAAAATAGTTTGCTTTGCCACATTGAAAACTGCCCTGTTGTTCTTTTAGAAGGTGATACCAGTTGGGATTCATATGCTACCACAATGAAGACGGCATTCACCAATAAAACGGGAGCGGTACCTGCTTTATTACGGTAGATCCCCTTAGAGTCAGATTGATGGACACACTGTATCACTTGTTTATTGCTCAGAGCCCAAAACAAATAGAAGTAGCAATTGGAGACATGTACTTGACTTTATTCTTTATCTCTCCAAGTATCCCGAGGGTCCATCATCAGCCAGACTACATCACCACTCTGGTTCTTCCTAAAGTTTCTGTGTTCTGTGGTTACCATAGACCCAATTTATAGGTCAATGACTTGAATCCCCAGTCCCCCCATCATTACCTCCGCCCCTCCACGTATCACAATGCTGGCTTGCAGCCAATCTTCCAGAATTGACTGAGCTGAGGGTGTGGCAATTCCTAGCCACTGCCTTTCTGAGCAAGGATTGGGAGAGCCCTGTCCCTCCCATTGCATCACTGTGATAGCAGTGTGACAGTCTTCATTGGCCAGGCTTTACTCTGTGAGTTGATCCCACTCAACTCAAGGATCTTTGGTCCTTAAAGTTGGTGACAAGTCGATGGATTATTGGTAAATTCATGGCTAATTCTTCTCACCACTGCTCCCCTGGGGAGAAACATACCACTTGTGAATCAGGGTTGTTGTTTTGTTTTGTTTTGAGGTAGGGTCTCATTCTAGCTCAAGCTGACCTGATTCTCACTCTATAGGCCCAGGCTGGCCTTGATCTAAAAGGAACAATGATTCCTGCCAGGTGAAGATGTTGGGAATGTGTTCTGAGGACACAACTCACTAATAGAATAGGAAGTTACTCAGATAGTATAATTCACATGAGAATAAAATACAAGGTAGGCTTTCCAAGGGGCAGGGTTCCTGGACACCCTACACAGAGCCTCTTTTAACTGAGAAATTTGTCACCATCTGCCTGGAATGAGCAGGCCAGTGTCACAGAGAGCAAAGGTTGTCCGAAGAAGAACATTTGGCATAAAAGCCACAAAACAGACATTTAAAGACTCTAAAGTCAGTTGGTCTTCAAATTTACATATTTGAAAAGTTGCTATAAAAGTTTTCAATGTGAATTTAAATAGTTGTAAAAGGTAAAACCCCCAGCCCAGCCTAAATATTGATATTTTAAGGTCAACTCTGAAACTTCAGATGCATCATGACCCATCTGGACACCATTATGTGTGATCCTTTAAAATAAACAATTTTATTGAAAGCACGTAACAAGACGACATTGTGTTTTTCCATTTCAGTTTCTAAGAAAGATATGAAAAGGCTCACCTAATCAAATAACTACTGAAGCATATCCGTTCTTTTTTCACTCAGCGGTAACTTGCTGAATGTTACCTAACTCAAAATAGACTTGGAAAATGGAAACATTAATTTCAATAAATACTTCCTAGTGCAATCACTTTTTTTGATGAAAGGCTTTGAACATCACATACTTGAAATATATTTATTTTGTCAAAATCTTGGAACTGAAGACTTAGTTCAGGCAGTTGATAGAATCTTTGTAGTTGTTTAAACTCGGTCCTGGCTGTCAAACAAATAAGCAAAATTATGCTTGTTTCCTGTCCACATAAAAATCTACCTATACTTGTGATCATATACATGCTAATGTATGTTTTAAGAAATACTATGCCAACTAGTGAAAAATAATGTGGAATGTATACAAGGGATTTCTAAAACAATTCAAGCCTGATATCATTCATTACATCCAAGCAACAAAAATAATGCAATAAAATGTGTATGTTTTCCAGAAACCTAGGAGCATGATTGGGAAAGAAAATGGGTTGTTCCCTAGTTAAATACGTTCTCATTCTATATGGAACTGTGTGCTTGAGTTTTGTGAATAAATAACAATATCTCATTCAAAGAGAAGCATAGCCAGGAGCATGTGCCTGTGACCCCAGCACCCAGGAAGCTGGGGAGGAAGATGTCTGAGTTATATAGCAAGACACTGTCTCAATAATATAAAAAAAATCAGAAATGATTTCATTGACTTACAATATGAAAGAATTGGCTGTGTTCAAGTAAATATTTCAAACTTGGATTGGATTTAAAAATAAGTTTTAGAGACCTTGTTCTATGATGAAAACAAAATCTGAATAAGAAAAAAAATCATGTGATTTGTAACAACCAGGTTTATCCAGTATTGACAGATATGGTGCCCAGAAAACTCTAGTTATATTTAATGCAGTCGTCATCACAGTACAGCTTCCTCTGCTCAGACATGCCTTTCTCGCTAGTTAATGACATTTCCCAGGATTTTTTTTTAATCTGAAAAATGTGTGTCTTTAACTATGTGAGGCAAAGAGTCATTTCTTTTTTAAAAATATTTTAAAGTTATTTATTTATTTATTTGCAAGAGGTGTGTATATCCAAAAGTGCTTAATATCAGACACCCCTCTCTGGGACCTATGACATTGCTAGTCGTATGTATCATTTCTCTACTGGCTTGCACACCAAAAGCAAATATCATCAGCATAAATCTCTTTCTTTACCCACTGGAATATTTCTATAGAGTTTGCGCTGCTGTACTCTGTGTCTGGCAGGATTATCTAGCTCTTTAAACCACTAAAATAAATAGCAGACACTTATTCTTAATTTCATTTAGGTATGTCATACTTTTGTCAAGAGCCACCCTAAGGGCTGGAGAGATGGCTCAGGACCCAGGTTTGATTCCTCAGTACCCATGTAAAAGCCAGATGCACAAAGTGGCACGTGCATCTCGAGTCCTTTTACAGAGGCTGGCATACCCATTCTCTCTCTCTCTCTCTCTCTCTCTCTCTCTCTCTCTCTCTCTCTCCCAAATAAATAAATATTTCTTTTTTAAAAAGAGCCACTCTAATTTACAGGATTTTTTTAATTAAGGGAATATGAAAATTATATATGGCATCAAGTCTTAGACCTTTAAAAAACTTTTTAAAACTGTGTAACAGAAAAAAATGATTTTATATGTGTTAACACTGTGGGATTAGGAACTTAGTCCCTTACTCTAACTTCTATTGTTTTTTTTTTTTTTTTTTAGTCCTAAAAGCATCCGGAGATTAGGGTACACATACTCTCTGAGTGACCCTATGCTGAACCAGACACATTACAATGATGAGTATTCTTGGAAATCCCATTCTAAAGAAAACTTCATCAGAACTTCAAGTGGAACACGGGACCAAAAATTTCATCCTGATCAAGTAAGATAACTAACCACTTCCCCTGATGCATTTAACACTGTGTTACCAAGTCAAAGAACCTTCATCGGTCAGCAGTGCCGAGACTTCTGTTTCTTCTAGAAGCGTGCCCTGCTTACTTTCTCACAGTTGTTACTATCTCTACCCCCTTGGTTTTCAAGATTTTAAAAGTTGAAGTGAAATTCCCATTCTACAGAATCAGTCATTTTAATGCAATCAATTCACCAGTGTTTGGGATCTTCATGTTTTGCCACCACCATCACTATGTTTTGAGGAATATTTTTATTGTCCTGGAAGGAAACCTCATACTCATTAAGCACTTCCAACTCCCATGTTTCCTTAACCTTGGCAACCACCAACCTGCTTTCTGTCCTCCTGGGTCACTTATTCTGGATTCTTTCCATGTGGAATGGCATAGTAGGTAACCTCTGTGTTCACCTATTTTGTAGCAAGTACAGTACTTTTCAAATGTACATGCAACAATTTCTCCCTGTACCCATAGATGGACCTTAGGCTCTGTTCTCATTTCACTACTTGTGGTGGTTTTGTGCACACTCAGCTTTCCTGCCTGTCACCACTGCTGTAACAGACAGGGAAGCTGAGTGTGCACAGTCATGGTGAAAGGCATGGGGGAGAGAGGGAGAAGGGTGGAGAAGGGAGGGAAGGGGGAGAGGGGAGTCAGTGGAAGGCATGTTGGTAGAAGGTTTCTCTGGCAGGCAGATGAGTATACAGTTTAAGAGCCCATGTAAGGGACCTGGGGGGGTGGGAACCATTAGAACACACACACATCGCATTTAATTCAGTTTCTCATGGCACCCATTCATTAGATTCTATTTGCTTCTCAAATAAAAACAAAAATTTAAAAAAATAAAAATTAATGGAAGAGTTGGTTTCAATACTTATTGTATATGGACACACACACACACACAGACATAGAAGTTTCCTTCCTCTATAGAGTGCTATCAAAGATTCATAGTGAGGGTTATTATTGCAGACTTCTGTATACTTTCAACCAATGAGGGCTAGCATGCCAGATGCCTGTGTGCTTGCTTGTTTTGGAGGTAGTGGTGCTGGGCCTCTCTCTGTGTTTGGATCTGATAAAGGGAGGCCAACCTCTCACTATTGAACTCCCCCTGGATCTGTTACTTTAATAAATACTTTCCTCCCCAAACTGTGCCTGGTTTGGAGATTCATCCCAGCGGCGTGTGGCTGACTGTGACAATTATTTTTTACATTGATCATTTCAGAGGCTTCAGTCCATGGTCACAACATCCTCCATTACACAAGTGCTCCTTTCTTGGTTCGCTATTCTCTCCCATTAGGAGGTGTGGTCAGCCTACTCAGCACCGCAGTGTAATAATAGAATCTGCTTAGTGCTGAGAGACAGGGCTTGTCTTCCTCATCCTTTACAATATTTCTGAGACCTGTGTCTGTGAGGAGGGCTTTGCTATAATATAAGATTCTGTTGCAGTCAGCTCTCTAGATGTTGCGCAGAAAGAACTCAAGCAAAAGCGGCTTGTGGAGGAATGGGTTTATTTGGCTGATGGACTCGAGGGGAGACTCTATCCTGGCAAGGAAAACGATGTCATGAGCAGAGGGGTGGACATCACCTCTGCCACAGCAGTGGAAACAGCGGCAGGAAGGTGTGCCAAACACTGGCAAGGGGAAGATGGCTTATAATCCCCATAAACCTGCCCCCAACAACACAACTCCAGCAAGGTTGTAAAACTCAAACTGCCATCAGCTGAGGATCAATCACTGAGAACATATTCATTTGTTTGTGGGGGACACCTGGATCAAACCATGACAGTCTCCCAATGGAAAAGTAACCACTGTCCCTGTTCCATAGGAACACGTAGTCAAAACCAGAATTCACATGGACTTTCTCCTCCAGTTTTGTCTCTACAGGAATTTTGCTCATAAACTTTGGAGTGTTTTTTTTTTTTTTTACTGGTTTAAATGTGTGGTCCCATAGACGACTCAGGCTTGAATCTTGAGTCTCCAGTGGGCAGAGTCCTACTGGGGAAGAGGTATGTCACTGGGAGTGGATCTTGGAGTCCAGCCTTAAGGTGTGTGGAGAGCATTTTGGGATCTGGTGTTTGCTGGCTCTTTGGTGATGTCTGTTTGCTTGGATCTATGGAAGTGAGCCAGCTTCTTCTGCCATTGATGGTTTTTCCCTGGGCTCTGTAAACCCGAAATAAACCTTTCCCTCCCATAAACTATGTTTGGTTGGATGTTTGTCCCAGGAACTAGAAGTTGACTACAACAAGATTACAATTTTCTGTTGTTATCATCAAAGTGAAAAATTTTTTAAATGCACATAGTATCAATGATAATTGTTACTCTGTAACAGGGGAGCTGGGAGTTAGAATTTAAAGAGTACCCAGCTACTTCCAATGTACCTTAGAATTTAAGGAGTACCCGAATTCTTGTCTATAAAGTTAAAGAATTAAAATTATAGACCACCAGAGGATAAGGTATAGTAGGAGATATTATTTAAAAGGAAAATGGGAAGTTACAGAGATCTCCAGACACCAGTGTCGGGAGAACACGTGGAAGAGAGTTTAGCAAAACCTGTGCTGCTCAGCCAAACAAGCAGGAAAAGAAAACAGAGGGCTCCCATCATGAGAAAAAGAGAGGTATGGTGGTGGTGACCTTACCCAGTCCTTCTGCTAGCCTGCCATGCCAGGGAGAGAAGACAGAATTTTTCTGTTCAGTGAGAGTTCCCTGTCTCAGGTGAGCAGAGAAACAGTTTCAGGATTAGGTTTGAACTCTAGTTAGAGACACCTCCCACTCAAGGGGAGGGGTCAGGTTTGAGATCTATGGAACTTGCCTGAAGGAGTTAACTGCCACAACTCTTCACTGTCAACTTGACAGAATTTGAAATCAACTCAGAAACACACCTCTGGGTGTGTCTATGAGAATGTTTCCATTGAAGTTTAACTGAGGAAAGAAGACCCACCCTGGATAGAGGTGATATAACCCTAGGAGCTGGGGTCCTGGGTTAAATGAACAGGGGAAGATGTGGAAGCCAGCTGAGCACCGGCTTCGCCCTCCACTTTCTGATGCAGATGCAATGTGCCTGTCACCTCACACTCACCACCATCATGGAGTCTATCTTTCACATCATGAGACACAATTAATCCTCCCTTCTTTAATTTATTTTTGTCAGGCATTTCATTATAGTGGCAAGCAGAGGAGCTAATACAGGACCTGTGTTATAGTTAGGTAACTTGTGTCAAGTTCTCTACAATATTGTACAGAGCTACACTGTTAACTAGCTATGAAGGATTCCACAGAGTATGGACACACATACATGTTTATGCATTTCTGATCCTTGTAGGTGAACCTGTATGGATCCTTTTGAAACTTATGCTTGATTTCTTAGGTCTCCTTCCAATGGACACTCCCTAAAAGGCAAGCAAGTAACTGGCTTCCTTGGAAAATCCCTCCTTCCATGGAAAAAGTTAGGGAGGCAATAGCAAATCAGTTTGTTTCTCAGACCAAGAGAGACTTTGTGGATGCAGCCCAAGGTAGGAAAGTTTTTCTTCTTTCTCAGGCATGTCTGGGCGTTGCTGGGGAAGTGGTCTGCAGCACAATGTGGTCTTTTCCCTCCAAGAACTCCCATTTTTGTCAGGGAACAATAAATTTTATGGACATAAACAATCAAGTAGGGGTTAGAGAGATTGCTCAGGGGTTAAGATACATGATTGCAAAGCCTAGCGGCTTGAGTTCGATTCCCCGGTTCCCACATAAAGCCAGATGCCCAAAGTGGCACATGCATCTGGAATTTTGTTTGCAGTGGCAAGAGACCCTGGCATGCCCATATCCATTCTCTCTCTCCCTCCCTCTCTTCCTCTCTCCTTGCAAATAAATAAATAAAAATATTTAAAATAACAAGTTATAGAAGGATGTACATTGTAAGAAATTCAGGTGACCTTGGGTGTGGCTCAGCTAACACGCACAAGGTGCTGAGTTTAATCCTCAGCACTGCCAGATAATATTGTTGTGGTCACAGAATAAAACATCTAGCTCAAGGTGGTGAGGGTAGAGAGGGCAGGAGGTCAGAAAAGGCTTTCCTTAGCTGGGCATAATGGTGCAACACTTTGGAAGTAGAGGCAGTAAGATCCTGATGTCTAGGGTTGGGCCTTACTACTAGCTGGCAGCTGACTTGAATGGGCAGAGTATAAGTGATTGTGTTTGAAGAAATCCCTCGGTAGCTGGATTTGTAAATCCAGAGAGCCAGGCAAAGGACTTCTGGCATTCTGAGGGTAGGACTGGGGGAAAAGGGCTGGGGTCTTTTGTTGGTATCCAGATGTTCAATAAACACTCCTTTCTTAGTCCAGCATCTCACTCCCCCACCTGCTGTACATGGTGTCCCTGTGATACGGGTTGCTAATAATTATTATTTGCAAGCAACACGTGGGAAGAGAGAGAGAGCATTTTGGAATCCTCCCTTCCCCCCCCCTCCTCCGAGTTCGTGTCCTCCGATGTACAAAGAATTATACACAGGGACCAGGATAATTCTTAATTACACATTTATTCTGAACTTGATTAATTGGGAAAAGGAAAATGGGATGTAAGGGTCCACCAGCCGCCGCGTGGTCTGTGAGTTTACAGGGAAGTGCATAAAATCACCCAACAAATCATAAAACATACAGAAAGGAGCATAAATTCACCAAAAGTTAAGAAAAGGAGTAGCACCCATGTTGAAGAAATTCTCCCTCCCCCCCTCCCTAATCTCGTTACCAAGATCAGGGAGGGGGGAGGGGTACACTCACCAGCCCGGTTTTGAGCACCTCCCAGCCCATCGTCCAGACAAAAGAAGGAAAAGAAGGAGCCCAAAGCCCCGGGGGCACGGACCTTTAAGGATTTTCTGGGGGGGAGTGGCAAACCTTGGCCTGGGAATGTCGCATTATCATGAGGTCATCTGTCTGAGGCCACATTCCTATCTACCTGTGGGAGGGTCTTTCTCCTAATCCCTCTCATTTCCCCCCTCTCAGGAGGACACCCCAACTGCTGTTGGGGAATTGGGGCGCT